>KZ302075.1:0-69142 GCA_002554575.1 Amanita thiersii Skay4041 | reverse complement strand
GAGCCTCTGCCTCCTCTTGAAATCTTGCTACACACTACTCTCTTCATCGTTTACTACACCACTCTAGATTGTAAGTGAAGTCTTACTTAACTAGCTGCTGGGTGTTGCTGTTGTTGTCCTCTTGACAGCAATAGTCAGCAATGTTGACTACAGATGAAATGCTGTCCAAAGAGGCAGTAAAGGTGAGTATTCACAAAAGGATAAACAGATGTAAACAAAGGGATGTCAAAGCATTGAAAATAGGGGTTAGGAGCACTTAGGGGTTGAACCTTGAGCACTAGAGGACTGGAGGGCATAACAGACATGTGAATATGCTGAGTAAGTGGATTATCAATCCTCTTCACATGTCATGTCATGTCAACTGTGGTATAGTTCTCATGTCATGTTAACCATGAGTGATGATCTTATAATAACTTGATTCTGCTTATGACAGAACAAGATCATCATCATCCTCACTATCTAATGAATGATCATACATCTGCTTTATTGACAGATGTCTTCAATTATTTGTGAGCATATAATTTTGACAGATTCTGCTTATGACAGAACATTATCATCATCATCTTCTTCTTCATCTAATCAATGATCTTTTATCTGCATTATTGCCAGATGTCTTCAATTATTTATGAGCATATACTGTAATTTCAACATCACTCAGTTATCACATGACATTATCAGCATCAAGGATCTTGAACAGTGGTTAGAAGTTGATGCTGGTGTAGCAGCATTTATCATGGAGCATGCTCAGGAGGATGTTAGACAGTTCAAGGAGGCTGGGTGGCAACTCTACTAGACATATCATGGTACACAGACTGGACTATTCCTGGACTATAATACATTGACAGTACTAATTATTCCGGTCCTAATGCACTATGTCCGACATTTTTTGGTGAAGAATTCGGTGAGTTATGTTCATTTCTTTTGCTAATTTTTTTTCGGAATTTGCCGGCGGTGGGCCAACTTATCCGAAAAAGGCAATAACTACCATTCCATATACAATGTGATTATTGTACATCCTCAAAGAAAAGGAAAAAAAAAAAAGACTACTGTCCAAGAAACGTGTAGAAAAATCTGGTGAGAACTAGAACAGAAAATACAGTGATATAAACAAGAAAACCAAAATTGAAGAAAAAAGAGACCATGATAACTACTTTCTTTATGTGACACAATGAGTAAATGAAACCAATGTAATGCCGCGTCGTAATTTCTATCGCTTAAATAAAACACTTGTGGTCTAAGCGTTCGTTCCGACGTAAAGAAAAAGACAGAAAAAATGAGACAAAAGGAAGGAGAAAACGAGGGTGGACCAACGCTAGAGACTGCTCCTGGCCGGATTACCCCCCTCTGTCGACACGAGCTCAAGCATATGTTCAACCACCTCTTGAGGTGATGTAACATGCCAGCTTGCAAGCGTCCGCTTACTTCCATGACCAACAGCGGTCGTGAAAATAGCCTCTGGCGCAATGTCTAATTTCACGGGGGGGTCATCCTTGTCCCCGTCAATGAGCGAAACGGACAAGGGAGCTTCGAGCACCGATTCAGTTGCTCCTGGGGGGTACAGAAGAAGCGCTCGGAACATATCTTCATCAGTCTATCATAACGCCAAGTAAGGTGACTACGCCGACTATCTGAAAATCATTACAACAAACACGAACCTTATCATCTCCTGCGCAAAATATGAACTCTGCATCAGGATTCAAGTACAATATTCTCTTGACAATCTCCCCCTAACGGAACCACCAATCAGTTTCGGACATGTCATTATCAAACTCGAAACACAGTACCTTGTTCACCGCCAACGGTCGAACTTCCAAATTCTTCTTACCAACAAGGACTACATCACATTAGCTCCTTTTCGCAAGCGTAAAACACCATACTGCAACTCACCTTCGATAGGCCGTTTGTGCGCCAAGTTGTTCTCCAAGAGATCTTGGCATTGTCTGCACTGGAATTGACTTTTTTAAAGGTAAAGCAGCGAATCAATTTCCTCTGATTTCAAACAAGAAAAGATAGCTGGAACCACTCACCCCCACTCTGGATCACTCCCCCTGTAATGCCAAGTGATAGAGCTCTTCTTGACTTCAATATGACTACCCGTCGTTCTCTAACCCAACAACATTTTCATCAGCCCCTCTACAACAAACCCAAAATACAATTCGACACAACTCACCTCTGTATAGTACTTGAATATTTCCAACACCTCACTCATCCAACTCATATCCAAATTCTGTGTAAAGTTTGTCCACTCCTTGGATCCTCGCTCACGGATAAACCCGCCGTGCTCCGCCGAGAACCCAATATTCTCGAGATGTCCAAGGTGCTGTTCAAGGAACTCCCCATCTCTTCCAGAAATAATCCATACAATATTCTTCGGATCAGCTGACAGACCGCTCAGCGCTTCTAGCGTTGCAGCAGATGGCACAGCCATAGATGGCGTCTTGACGATCGGTGCCAGTGTACCCTGATTAAAACAACCAAACCATCAACTCAAACCACTCCACTTTCTTTCAAAAGCCGAAAAACGCACATCATAATCAAACAAGAACAACCTCTTCTTCGCCTTTCCATACCAACTCAACAACCGTTCCTTCGGGATGTACGGCGTCTGTCGCGCTTGACCCTGACCACCAATCTGAGAGAGCAACTGCTTCACCAACAACGCTGCCCAACTATGAGACGTATGCGTCGTGACGACTTTGTACAACTTGGCTTGTCGCGCTTCCTTCTCCGCTCGGGACATTAGTAGACCTTGGTTGATTGCGTCCGCTACCTCCTGTATAAATTACGGGGAAATGCGGCGTTAGCACATTACGCGCTGCTCCTCCAATGTAACAATTCCCTCACCCCAAGGTTCCACGGGTTGACTAGCAACGCATCTTCCATATTCTTACTAATTCCCATGAACTCGCTCAAAACGCTCGGGCTCTTGTTCGTCCTTTCTTGGGCAATTACGAATTCCATACTCGTCGTGTTCATGCCGTCACGGAGCGGCGTAATCACCGCGAGGTCAGCAGCGCTCAACAACGCATAAAATTCATCCTTTCCTAATGTTTGGTGACTAGGCACATGAAAACAAGGTCTATGTTTAGCACACCAGGGAACTCGCGGGACCGTTGGGGAAGACTTACTAATGATGAACGGGAATGAAATCCAAACTACCGTATTCGCCATTAATATGCGCCACCAATTCACTCACCATCCGCTCAAGTTTAGGCGAATCACTCAGAGCCGGGGACGTGACCTGGATCATAACAACATTCCCTATCCACTCAGGATAATCCTGTAGTAGCTTCTCGAATGCGCGGAGCTTTGAAACGTAATTGATAAAGTTTCTGAGTATTAAGGGCACCAAAAACAAAAATACGAAAACACGCTAACCTTTTGCAAAACGCCTTTCACCACATCAAGTTTGTCCCGTCCGACAATAATCTTCTTGCCTTCATACAACATACGCAAAGACTCTAGTTTGGGCTGGATGCCGGGCCGCAAGCTGCGAAAGTGAAAAGGGGTGACATCATGCATCAGCAATAAGATTCTAAATATAACTTTCTGCAGGGTCGTTGAACCATACGGTCAAATCGTCCGTCCGATGATAGACAGTTTGACGCCGAATGACCTTTTGAAGACAACGAACGTGTGCAAAAAAAAAGCTCGACTTACATATCTTTCGCCACCCTTTCTGCATCAATACCAACAGGACAGTGCATAACAGAGGTAACATGTCCATCGACATCAATACCCCTCGCCGTCGCCTCATACCCGCAAACTCGAATACACGTTGAAATAAAATGCCGTGAGTATGAATATGTCTAAAGCGGGTCATTGTTGAGCATAAAAATAGATACCCTTAAACACATTGTATAGTATGTACAAACCTGGAAGCATACAAGGTTGGCGCCCAACATGCCATCTAGAATTTCTTTCCTTCCTGTGAACAAACAAGGAAATTTTTTTTGCATTCAGTCACACCATAATCATGTCAAGATGGCGATAAGGAGGTGGCGTTGTATGCGTGTCGCGCGCTCCGAACGCAGGCACGGGAATGATGCCTAAAATGAATCAGACTCACGAGGTAAGCATCTAAAGACCTCGCTGCTAGGGAAAGGTGTATGCACGAAAAGGCCGACAACAGCATCTGGAAGCGATTCGCGTATCAATCTACACATGGGAGGCATCAGCTGGGGTGCTTTACAAATTGGGAGAAAGGGGTCTGGACATGTCCTCTGGTCGACTGAAAGGGTTACCACAGCACTTTACGTATCGTGGAACTTTTTATAACGTGCAAGGGGAAAGAGAAATGAAGTTTGATAACAAAGGGGCCCAATGACTGATCAACTTACCTGGGAAGCAACAGCAAATGATAATCGTGTACCCAAATTAGGTCACCAGGCCTATAAACCTCTGCAATCTTCCTTGCAAATCCGGCATTGGCTGCTTCGTAGAAAGGATAATGCGTGTCTGCACTAGCATACTCGGTAGCTACATCCTGCCAGAGTAAATAATGAAAAAGGGGCCACAATGCTGTATTGTAACCTTTAGCGCCAAAAAAAAAATCTTCATAAAGTAACGTTATGACTCACTCTGCTTGCAATACCCGTCGTAGTGACCATGAGCAACCTTATCGTCTAACCACACGGGGACATACTGCGTCTTTGATGCATCATCGTCGGCCTCGCCTTCCTTTGGCTGGTACACCTTCAATGCCTCTTCAAGGGCAACCCTATCAGCAGGGCACACCGCATCGGCCGAAATCTTCTCGTTCGGAGTAGCGGACACCACATCTCCCGTCCACCCAATGACCAGCTGTTCATGCGTTGCCGACAGAGATCGGATCCCAGAAATCATAGCAGCATGCCCATAGCGAGGGCCTAGCGTCCACACCGCGGACGATTTTTCCGTCACTACACTATCCGCAACGCCACTACCGTTCAAACCGCCTTTATCACCCTCCGACGCACCGTGGATATCAGCAGGCTTCACAACAGGCGTAGCTGGGGGGCTGAGTACACCCGGGCGAGAATTGAGAGTAGCAGTGATAGGGAGGTAATGACAGACATGCAAAACGCGTCCAGATAGTGGCAAACCAGCAGCTATATGCTGTTGCTCAAGCTTCCGAATATTCTCCCTGACCTGGTCAATATGAATATCATCTCCCTGACGTGTATAGGGCTCAGCAAAAGTATCCATGAGTTATACAGAGTAGAGAGAGAGAGGGATGAGAGGAAAGGACGAAGAGGTAGGAAACGAAAAAGCAAAAGTAATCAAAACCAGCCTTAAGACATCAATGCCCCCCCCCCACCAAACCCACCCAATTTTTTCGTCATGTTGGCCCGATTAGGCAGGAGCCTCGATTTTCTTTTACTGACAAGCACAGGTCCTCTCCTCTCCCCTGTTCCCCTTCCTTCTCTCCATTCCCCCAATTCGAAGTCCTTCTTACCTAGTCCGGGCCTCGACCGTTCCCATCGAACATGTACACTTCTCATCTGATTACAAAATCAAACAACAAAACAACGGGAAAAAAAAAAAAAAAGAAAAAGAAAAGAAACAAGTAACCAAAAACAACCAATTGGTACCAATTAATCTAAACATTCTATTACGCCCCGTCCGCTCCACCCTCCCCACCCACACCGCCCCCATCGGCGGCCCCCTCCTCCTCCTCCTCCCCCTCCCCTCCACCCTCTCCATCCATCCCGATCTTCTCCTCAGGATCTAGCCAACTCTCCTCCACAGTCGCCTTCACCCTCCTTACATACTCCTTCATATTCTCCCTATACAACTGCGCCGCTTCCGCATTCGCAGGACTATTCGGGTTCGGGTCATGCAGCAAACTCTGAATCGACGTCAATATCGCCGCAACATCATACGTCGGCGACCATCGGTTCTGCAAGATGTCCAGACATAGCTCCCCGTTCGCGTATACATTTGGGTGGAACATCCGCGATAGGAACTTTACCGTCGGTGGCTTGTTCGGGTACGACTCATCAAACTGTAGTGTTAGCTTGAACGTCCCGTCCTCAAATGGCGTATCCGCTGTAGTATAGAATCCCCAGATATCATGTCACTTTGATTAGTGTGTGCTTTTCAAACAGACCTTTGATCCTCTCCCTGGGGACGACTTACGTGGGCCAAAAATGACAGCATTCCATAACATAATATTATCAGGGCATGGGCTACCCGAGATCCCACTGGGCGGGTCCGTAGAGAGTCGTTTAAAGTCACGTATAAGCCGCCTTTTGCAGTTCGTAGACTATCAGATATAAGACCTGCCCAGGAGTATCAACGATAAGACCACCTCACCATGCTGCGTCGTTGATCAAGACAAGAAAATCTGTGCAGACCCTTGCCGTTCACTCGAGATGAGATCACCGAGAAAACTAAACATGTACAAACACACATATTTTTTTTTTTTTTACAAAGAAAACAGTCCTATTATTGAACTGCACTCTAATAAGGTATTACACATATTCAAAATCTTCTGGCTTCGTTAGGATCCCTACCCCGTCGATTTTCGTAATGCATGCGAGAATTAAGTGTACTAGTTATGGTGTATCGGACAAAGTCATGCGGCAGAGGGGGGTAATGGGAATACAGGAGAGAATATATAAGCATCATGGGTAGAGTGATGACTCCAGAGGGCGAAGGGAACGCGGATAAACAGTAACAGAAAATAGTATGCAATGGGAATACCGGAAAAGAATCAACAAACCGACCTCTGATACCAACATATTCCTCTCCCACCCATAAGACCAAACCGACCAACGATATCCGATGCCGCACATGAGTACGACATGTTCCGGAGAGAGAATACAGTGACAAATTAATGAGGAACGAACGAGTGGATGACACCAAATCAGGCAGCCAGGTCTTAAATAAGTTACAAGAGGTTTAGGTTGATATGAACAAGACGGTCGATACGTGTTATCCTTCCTTTTCTCTAGGCGTTGGTTCGACTGGGATTCCGTGCCAAAGTCGCACCAGTGCGATGAGCCTGGATACTACTGAATCTTTGTAGCTCTTCTGGCTTGACTGTGACTTTACCACCGAAACCGACTTTGCGGGCAGCGCGACGAATGAATGACACACGATTCGAGTACAACGATTCGTGGAGAGAAGCAGCACGAGATTGGGTACGAGTGATAGGAATACCAGTGCTAGCGGCGCGGCTTGCCTCCATGGTGGCACGCAGGCGACGGTTGCGCAACCACTTGATGACAGTTGCTTTCATTCCAAACTTGATCCAATCCAGAGGAACGAACCATACAATGTTCTGAGCAGAATATAAGCTACTTGTACTTGTTCAAAGTAGTTTCAGACTTACCCAGACCCAAACAATACCAATCCATCCACCAGACACTGCCTGAATGTTAGTGAAGCCCCAGTTACCATAGGCAGCGATGATTGAAGAAATCAATTGGGCGATAGCGAAGGCGCACATAAGAGCGACAGAGGGACGTTCCATGAAGAAGAAACTATGCGAACGCGTCACGAAGATGAGGGCTTGAGATATGATGGCGACTTGTAGATAAATAACCATGTGCAGTTGGCGATCATTGTGCTGGACAGGGTTTGTCTCCAGTGTGACGCCAAATTTACGTTGGAAGAAGTCTGTCTCTATAATTATGCATACAAGAGCGATACTAATCACATCGTCAGCCAATTAAAATAGAAAGTAGAGCGGGGGCAGGTACTCACGTTGATGCTGTTAGGTATATACCATAGGCGACGGCAAATGAGAAGATTTCTGCCAAATCCCAGCTATCCGGTGTATTGGACGGAAGTACACGATCGAGCGACAGTGTCATAATAGTACCGTCGTTCAAGAGTGCGATAATCAGGATCATGAACGGAGGGAAGTCAAACTTATAGGCAAAGGCCAGGATTGAGAAGCAAACAACAATACGGATTGTCACGGCACAGGCATAGATTGAATAGTTCCGCATACGTTGGAAGATGATACGAGATCCACGGATGGCATGCACAATGGTTGAAAGACCAGGCTCTGTCAAGACGATATCGGCGGCACCACGAGCGGCGTCGGTAGCACCCTCAACAGCGATACCGACATTGGCACGGGAAAGGGCAGGAGCATCATTCGCACCATCACCAGTCATAGCGCAAAGGTGACCAAGACCTTGGAGACGCTTGACAATTTCATACTTATGTTCCGGGAACACACCGGCGAAACCATCTGCATCTAAAATCATGTCATCGAGAGAAGCATGTTTGCCATTAGGGTCAGGACCGTCTTTGAGGACTTTGGCGGGATACATGTGGTCACCGAGACCAAGACGACGACCGGTCTCTTTAGCAATGGCGAGTTGATCACCTGTAACCATCTTGACCTTAACGCCGAGGGCCATAGCATCGTCAATAGTTTGTTTTGTATCCTCACGAGGAGGGTCGAAGATGGCGAGAAGGCCAATGAGTTCAAAGCCATTTCCTTCAGCTGCTGGATCATCACCGTCCAATTCCTCATATGCAACGGCGAGGGCACGAAGACCACGAAGAGCGAACTCTTCGACATCAGCCTCGAGGCGATCCTGGATTTCCTCGGTCTTGTTGCGTGTGCACAGGTCAATGATGATACCAGTCATACCCTTGGTGACACGCTTTAGTTTGCCTGATGATTCCTCGAGGTATGTGATTTCGGTACGTTTGTCGACCGGGTTGAAAGGTTTAAAGTCCAAAAGCTTAATCCCAGCACGAGCGCGGGCGGTGTCACCAAGTGTACTAACAACGGACGCATCAATGGCATCCTGGTTCTCGGTACGAGATGCATAGGCGGCCAGAAGAATGACGTCGTCGGCAGAAAATGGCCCATAGGTGCGAATTGTGTTGCGATCAATAGTAAGTTTGTTGGTGGTGAGGGTACCCGTCTTGTCGGAACAGAGGATAGTGACACCTGCCAACTCTTCAATAGCTGTGATACGTGTGACGATGGCTTTGTGTTTGGCAAGTTGTTGGGCACCGACAGCGAGCGTGACTGACAGGACAGTAGGCATGGCAATAGGGATACCACCGATCAAAAGGACGAGAATGTTGTCGAGACCCCGGCGATAAGAGTAACGGAAACCCGCATACAAACAGAAGATTTCTGCAAGGACGAAAATACCAATGGTAACCAAACAGAAAGCACCGATTTGCGCGAGAATCTTTTGAAGATGGCCTGTTGTATCATCGTCTTGACCCACAAGAGACGCAGCGCGACCGAAGAAAGTGTTGGCACCGGTGGAGATGACAACACCCTCAGCTTCACCCTGTTTACACGTAGAGCCACTTGAAGGACATGAATGTCAGAGCCGAATCACAAACACAGGAGGATAAAAACATACGAGAAACATTGGTCGCCAACCTTCTTAGATTGAGGAAGCGATTCACCAGTCAAAGCAGCTTGATCAATAGATACATTGACGGCGTCGGTGAGACGACAATCGGCAGGTACAATGTCACCAATCTTGAATGCGATCATGTCACCAGGAACAAGTTCAGCTGACTCGACTTCCTTCCATTGGCCGCCGCGCTTGACTTTCGCTTTTGGAGCAAGCGAATCCATGAGCGCCTTGACGGCATTACCAGCGTTGCGTTCTTCGTAGAAACCAATGGTCGAATTAATGAGCAGCAACACAACGATACCGACGAAATCTGGCCAGTCCGGTGGACGACCTTGTCCATTAGAGAGAGCGATAGCTACAAGGGCAGCGGCTTCCATGACCCAGGAAAGGGGATTCCACATGAAGCTTAGGAACTAGCATAGGCGAGGAAATTAATGATTTATTGATGAAACTAAAGCTAAAGATAGACAAACCTGGAAGAAAGCGTTCTGTTCCTCTTGCTCAAGTTTGTTGGGACCAAAAAGGCCAAGACGACGCTCTGCTTCTTCCTGGGACAAACCATTTTCGTCACATTGGAGGAGTTTGAAGACATCCTCAATGACGATGGTCTCAAGGTCAACCTTTTCTTTATCGTAAAGGTCCTCCGCCTTAAGCTCAATCTGCAAATGATAACATGCGAAAATTAATAAACGATAACGGCTAAGTTAGGCGATGAAATGCGAACCTTTGACATGTCCACATTGGCATCTATGGTGGCATAGTGAGACGACGCGAAAAGAAAAAAAAAGGGTATTGAGGTGGCAAGACTTACGCTGAGGCTTTTCCTCATCATGACCGAACTCCTTGTACTCTCTCTTTCTCTTTTCAGGACCGTTGCGAGTTTCCTGCACAGGCGGGTCACCTTGTGGACCTGGTTCCTTTTCGACGTTTGGACTCATGGTAATAGCGGCAGTAGACCGGAGGGTATGGGAAAGACGAGAGGGTGGCTGAGAGCCGTTGCTTCCCTACAAGGAGGATGGTTATCAGCTGGGGGGAGACGAGTACGACGGTGGGTGTGTGGAAGAGAGAAAGGGATGTCGGTGGAGGAGGATATGTTGGCTTTTATTTCATCCCGGCTCTGGACGAATCAAATGACAAAACATATGCAAATAGAAAGCAAGCCGCCCGCCTCCGCTTCAATTTTTACTCTTCCAAATCTTTCCGCCAATCTCACTACGTAGCGTCTAACTCCCCATGATTTCCCTACAATTACATACCTGGTCATCCTAGGCTTAGTTCGTTTGTTAATGTGCCTGCCTGTACAAGGGTAGCAGTTACCGCGATCTATCACCGTGCGTAGAGTGCGGCGGACTTTTTTTTTTCTTTTTCTTCACTGCTGTCTCAAAACACCGGCTTACTTCTCGGCATCGGAATCGTCCCGATGCCTTATGCCTGCGTTCTTTGACAATCCACCTGGCATATTCACCGCACATTTTATGATGACTGCACCTTCCCATCCTATCAACTCAATGATTCCCTCTCAATTCGTCTTTTTGATAGCCTAGTTACTCCTCAACGCTTTTCACCCTTCCTAACTTAATTCGGTTCATCAATATGGCCTTACTCCAGACCTTACAATTGAGAACCAGTCCACTTATCGATGCCAAGAACGACTATCCGTTTGTCCCCCTCGGACTCGGTTATGACGCGAATCGGGGTGGGTCGTCAACGGGGTTCGTCATCTTAGTTCGTTCTCCTGGTCCGAACGAGTTTCCACAGGTCAGCCCCATTTACAAACAAACAAACAAGCCACCACCACCACCACCACTGTCACTGGCAACCTATCACTCCGTCTTTGGTAAAATCAAATATCAAATTCCTTGACTTGAGTCTATAATGCCATGAGGGCCCATGACATGGTCGTGACCATCCGACCATGTCAACGACCGTATAATTGCGCATATCTCCCGTCCCAGGCCAAGCCCTTGTCTCTGCCATTTTTTTGCACATGCATGTGAGCCTCCAGGCTCCAGGGAACATTGGTCTGTCTCACCTCTTACCATCATATATTCGTCCGCTTGCGTCGGTAAACCTTGTCTCATCGTTTCACTTGCCAGGCGGCGACTACTAGCTATATTCCCTCACTGCCTCTTACATATTCCTTTAATTATTCCTGCAAAGCATGCTATTTTGGCTTTCATAAAATCACTCACTCTAAAAACCACTCTCTTGTGTGTCCCCATTAGCCTCTTGGTACCTTTCCTGAGCTTTGTCGATCATTTGGACTGTCTGCTGCCCCTCACCAAGGGCAAAGTTACTTCACCATGACACACCCACACGCCTCTCATTTTCCGGTTCCGAAGTCTTCACAAAGAACTGAATACTCCAGGCACCAACTTTAGTTGACCACAATTGTCCCCCCAGATCTCATGTTCAGTCCTTATCGTCAGAAATATGATCATACCCCACCGTCTCCAGTAGCCTCCCTTCAAAATGAATACAATTATCGTCCCTGTCTTTGTCCTGTCCCTCAATGAGATCCATCAGAAAAAATGCCAGTCTATTTTCAGGTCCACACAGCCCGAATCACGTGACATGGGACGCAATTGGACCGGTTATTTTCGTGCCACTCGTGGAAAACAGAGTGATCCATTGCTAACATTCCCCCCAATCGCTTGGTGACGGGAACTCCTCGCATAAGAACCCGGGTGTACAACCGAGAGATAGTCATCACTCGCGCAAAGAACTCAAGAGCTCACTGCCTGATTGATCCACAGCAACTGGTAGCGAAGTGTGACAAGGTGTGCAACTGATAAGGTGGTCTGCCATAACCGCTATCTGTTCCACTTGCATGTGGTGGCCCACTGAAACGAACAAAAGCACAGTTTTTCCTTTAATCGTCTTGTGTATCAGTATCATCAGCCATGACGTCATGCTGGAGACACCCCGTTTTCGCATTGTACCCATCCTCTACGATAGCCTGGCACAATCACCCTAATGTGTGAGTGAGTAAAGGGGCTAACAACAGCAGAATACAATATCAATTGAGGGTACTGTTATTCCTCGCACAGTGGCGCTTTGACGGGGTCCATACTTGCGCGTCCCGCATGTGAGCATACTTTGCCATTGGTAGTTAGATTCCTATATCAACATTCAAGGATTGATAGGAGGAAACCAGACCACCTGGTGCCATTTTACACAAGGACAGACATATTCTATTGCCCGTTTGCTACAATTATCGCCTTAATAATAGCCGCATGTATTCATCCTATGTTTACTGTTAGCCGACCAATTGGGGGTAACTCGCCGATTTTCGGAAATTCAATATCAGTGGCAGGGGCCAGCGGGTGGACAAAAGCGTGCACCTCACTCCCACTGGTGTTTGCCGAGTCTCTCCGCTCACTTGCAGCATGGTGAGTGCGTGGACCACAACATACGAGATGCACCTTCTCGTATGTTCTCTTCAGATCCCAGGGCTACGACCTGCTGATACAAACATGATGCAGATCGTGTGTGTTTTCCCAATCAACCCTAAAATAGGCTGTGCCGGCGGCACACGAGAAAATTGACTCTTGTATTGTCTTTCCGTTATCAAAAACCGTGATCGCATTTACTGTCAGCTTCGGTGACATACTCATTTGCGTCCGAGAGAACACATAATATGTTAGACAATTTCCATGACACTGCGCACTTTTAGCTCAAATCCGATTTATTCGCTATTGGTGAGCAAGTTGTCGAACATTACTATCAGCTGATGTCGCTCGTTGCTGTTGAGAGAAGTTTATTTGGGTGACCGGCGTATTGAATGCCTGAGGGTATCAAGACCGGGTTCAATGGTTCAGCGCTGGAAGGTTTGCCTGACTCCGAGAAAACGGTTTGACAAAACGAGCATGACCCCAACCTTAAGGTTTGTGTAATACAATTGCGTTTCGTCATTTCAACCGCCAAGCCGTCAGCGGTGCAGTTAGTGCTGGTTCAACAGCTTTGCTCCTACCATTACGAGGTGTAG
This sequence comes from Amanita thiersii Skay4041, assembly GCA_002554575.1. Lineage (NCBI taxonomy): Eukaryota > Fungi > Basidiomycota > Agaricomycetes > Agaricales > Amanitaceae > Amanita > Amanita thiersii. The sequence goes on along the minus strand of KZ302075.1, from coordinate 55,822 downwards.
TCGGGCGTGGCTTTGGAGTCCGTAGACTAGATTAAGGTGCTTCTTAGTAAAACCTTGTTCAAACCTTTCGCCAAGCGGGCCAAGACTGTGGTAGAACTGTGCATCAGCGCATCGTTCTCTGCTCGTGGCCTAATGATGGCTGTGTTGAATTACTTCGGGCTTCATTATTCGTAGCTTCTTACATGCCAAGAACGACTAATAAATCAATGGAGAAGTTCTTGGTATCTTCTCGGAATGCGTTGTGCAATTGTCAGACAGGAGCAACAATGCATCGAGACACAGCAATCCAGGTGGAAAGAGTGGCTATAATCTTCCATCTATTGAGGAGAACCCCAGAGTTATCATTGTTTCAAGGTCGTTGTGCTATTCTGCCCCGGGTTGCCTGGGTCACAATGACAGCATCCACATGCATCGAGGATTATAGTCTTGTCTTGGCATTACTTAGAAGGAATAGTGCGAGTTTTGAGCCACATCATGCTTCGATGACTACGGTGGTTCTTGAACAGATGGACTGGTTCGTGAGTCGTGAGTCGTCAATTGGAGCGGTAAATGGCGTTCTGTCGCAAGCAAGAAGCACTATGTCACCGCTTTGTCAAGCTTCACTCGGTACCCAATAAAGGATTGTACGAAGCGCTTAATAGCAGTGTGAACTTTCATCTTCCCCAGTTATTACTTACTGTGAATCCCGTGTTCAGTGGGGTGTTCAGTAAGGCCTTAATATCTTGGCGAGCCTCAAATTTGCTTGGCGGTGGTGCAGGCCTAACAATAGAGTGCAGATCTCCATTGGATTTGCTTGAAATGTTGGTGGACTCGGTTGTCGAACTACCTGAAGTATTCGCTTGCTTATCTCTTGGCGAATACCAAGCCTTTTCGACAGATTTGGGCGATTTTGGGCAATTTGAAGAAAGTTCATTGTCTATCTGAAGCGGAATCAACCGACGCTTCACGGATTTTACCACGGTCTCCATGGCAAGTTGCTCAACTCCGACAATGAGTTTTAAACACCGCTCATGTATAAGCAATAGAATACGTCGCTATTGAGACATGCAGCGCTCGTGAGGAAACTCCTATCGAAAAGTTGGCATTGACGGGCAGCGCAACATTCCAACGCGTTCAAGAAGTATTCAACAGATGATGGTTGCTATCATTTGAAATTTCACAGGCCAGTTGACAGTTTACCGGTCTTACGTTTTGTGTTTGATTTCAAATACCGACCACTCTCTTTCCAAGGTCATTGTTTCCTTTCGAAATGACAAATGGCAAGGGGTGGTGGGGGGGTGGTACACCTTCTCTATTCTTTGATGGAATGCACACCTCAGTGGCGTTTGGGCATATGGAATTCTGAAAGCGAAAGCTGTATCATATCAGGACTACCACATCCTTTGATGGAAGATGGAATTTTTCACAGGTGCGGCTCCTGGGTAACGTTACCAGAGCATTAAACTAAATTGGGCTCAACCAGTCACAGGCAGTCTGTAACACTCTTTGATACACTTGTTGCATTCAACCTGCGACCTTGAATATGTGATGTCGTTCCTCAATATGCCTTTCAAACGGTCGATACTTCCACGGAACAACAAAACAGACGGATGTATGCGGGCTCTTTCGGAAGTAAAAAAGACTATTCCGCACTTCAGCTGTTGAGCTTCAACTATTTTCCTCGGATGTTTCTGAGCAACTGAGCAAGCAGAACATATGATAGTGATGGGCTCGAAACACGAGTTCGTCGTTGTGTTGATCGTGTTGGAACCGTTGTACTGCAATTGCAATTTTACCAACATCTCGCCCTGTTCTCCTAACATCTGACGCTTCTGCTTCTCGCTTCCCTTGCCATCACGGGAGATGGTAGAGATATTTTAAGACGATTATTGGTAACCTCAAGGATTAAGAGAATAAGACTTGTTCTTACGAAAAGTGTCAAAAAGTCAATTCCAAGAATCCCAGACATTGCAGTGTTGGTGAGGATGCAAACCCCATCAGCGTGATTGGTATGAGTTTTCATGTTGTCCGAAATCTTGTTGATCAAAAAAGTATCAGGTAGCCACTTTCATCATCCACCAGCTGCTGTGTGTGGAGCCACAACTTTCTCAACTGATAGCGGAAATAGAACAACACAGAGGGCCGCGAATCATTATAAGTGTCTTCTCAACAGTATCAAGAGATATCTATTCGCTTTCCTCCTCACTGAATTCATTCCTGATACTGGAAATATGAGTGAATTCTCAAACCCTGCAACTATGATGATTAAGTCTACGTCGTTGGTAAGAATCATCTTCTGGTCATTGATTCCATATTATTCAGTGGCGCTCCTGGACAGGAGGTTGAAATTCACTAAATTGGTGTCTATTGGGTATCCTAACGGTGCAAGTCTGTTAGTGTCGCATTTTATTCCTGGGTTACTCTTGATTGATAGTCATTCTAGACTTGTATTATCTTGCTTTCCCAAAAGACCCAAAGTGGACAAAAGTCTCCGTTTATATGGTTTATTGTCTTGAAATACTCCAAACAATTACAATAATAGCCAGTTTCTTTTATTCCCTCACTTCATTGGTTCACGTCGCCGTGCCAGTTTTCGGTGGGATAGGTTTGTAAGCTCCATCTCGATGCTCTGATAGTTCACTCATGGATATCTTTTAGTTGCAATGATTTCCCAATTAATATATGCTCACCGTATATGGGTTATTACAAGATCCAAATTTCTGACTTGGTGCGTCCGCACAGTAAATGACTACTACACAAGTCTTTCAATAAAGAGCTGATGACTAATTAGATGGCCATAATGCAATGTGTTGCCGCTGCACTGTTTGCTTCTCCTCTTGGTTACCCCACGGGATTTCATGAAACGAAAATCACCGATGTTTATTTCGAGGCTAATCTGGGACCGCCGCCATTAGGCTTTGTAAGTCATGATTTCGACAAGTTTTTTCATAATCTTGTTGATGGAGTAAACCATGATAGGTTTGGACAGGGCTCAGCGTTGTCTGTGATTCTTTTATTTGCGTTACTATGTCATATTCAGTTCGTTTCACTTTGATAATGCTTTACTTATGACTGAGCAGCTCGTAGCTTCTCAAAAGCAATGTCATCTCATCACAGACAAGAACAACGGTTAGTAGGCTTGTCCGTCTCATGATTGAAACAGGAACCGTAACAGGTATGCCTCTATCGTTGGTCTGGTTACACAGCTTATGCCACTTTAGCGGCGGTTAGCCTTTCCATTCTGATTCTTCTCGCTACATCCGCATACACAGGGTCCGCCAGTGTTCTGCCAATGATTATCCTCCCCAAAGTCTATGCAAACTCGATACTGGTGCTGTTCAACAGTCGCATAAATCTCAATCAGGGTGAAAGCACTATTACAACTATTGCTGAAGCTCGCTCGTTTCGCCTTCTGGCAAGGCTGAAAGAATACGAAACGCCAAAGTCTTCAAAAATTAAAGGATCCGTTAACGAATCACCAATGTCAAGCGATATAGAGGCAGGACCAAACTCAATCGACAATATGTAGTCGTGCCTGTATCATAATGCTTTGTTCCAACTTGAATATCTTATCAAGAGACAGACATACGACCATCCGAACATGCATCCACCAGTGGCGCGCCCTCATTTGCTGTTGTTCTCTCTGCAGATTTGTTGGGACACATGAAAGAAAGCTTTGATATTTTTATATTTTTATATCTTTTGAACAATTCTGCCATCATATCACTTTTTGATGTTTGTTTTCTATTGCTTTGTGATCGGATATACTCGCCCATCATTTTTACAGCGCCATCGGCCATCGTCCTCACGAGTGTTCCAAGCCCTTCAGTCCGTAAATACCATCTCGTTTCAGTGTCATATCTCGGGATGCACAGCCGCCATGGCAGTCTTCACTGTTTTTGATATGTTATTCTTGAACTAGAATCACATCCATGACAGATCCCGGCGGTTTTCAATCAAAGCAAGTGTTTTTTTCTTTGGCTTGCCGCTCGTATCATCAAAGATGTCCGTTGAGATAATTTGGCCACCAGAGCCAGAGTCCCTATAAATAGCTTCGGGTGAATGAACACCGACCGAGGACGATCACACGGTACTGCCTGTCAACATCTGCTCATCTCTTATTTGGGAGGGGAAGAGAGGACTCTCACTCGAGAAATATCCTCAACTTCTCTAACATCCAGACAGAAGTAATGTTTATTCATGTTTAAATAAACGCTCAGTGACAATAATACGTATTCATTTATGCTGTACTCTTCACCATTTTCACTGCCACATTTGGCAGATTACTCCATCCACGTGTAAAGTTTATATATCGTGTCGAAGGCTAATTGACGAAACAGTTCCCACTCGAACCACAGCAATGACTTATACTCAAGAGGAACTTGCGAGAAACGAGAAAATCTCGGAAAAAATTGCATCTGTTTCTTTGGTATGTCCACTCTTGACCTACGTGCTGCGATTATTGGTACTAGAATCGTACAACTAATCTATGTTTAGCAAGTGGGGAATTCGTTGAGCTGGTGCCTTTTAGGAATTCTCACAATTCAAGTCTGTCAGTCCCCTGCTCCGCTCTGCTTATGATTGTCATCTCTCTCACATCTGAGTCTCAAACCAGACTTTTATTACCTTGCATTTCCAAAGGATGGAAGACGGACAAAGGCTGCGGTCTATACTTTATATTGCATAGAGACGATACAGACAGTAGTCATCCTGGTTGACAATACGGTCGACTTTTTTAAGGGCAACTATGTCGGTATCCGCATAGCAGTACCACTTCTTTGCGGCCTAGGTTTGTGCTCGCCTTGAACTGCATGCACATTCTCACTTCACTGTTGCTTAGCTGCCTTGATTACTCAGTGCATCTACGCTAACCGCATACAAATAATAACTGCTTCCCGATTCTTGACCTGGAGTATCCGTGTGGTAAGAAAACCTAATACAGTCATTTATTCAACAATAAACATGATTATCAGATGTCAATATTCCAGTTTCTTGGTGCTTTGCTCTTCGCCATCGGGCTTTCAGGTCCCTATGGTCTTCTCCCACCACCACCAATTACCGACGTTGTATTCGGTGCAAATCTGACCCCTCCGATATCAGGATATGTAAGCAGTGATTTTTCTTCATCAGACGACAGGGGTTGACTGCATTAGATTTGGACTGGGTTCAGCGCGATCTGCGATATTTCTATCTGTATTGTCATGTCTTATTCTGTTCGTCTATTTCCCGCTCTTGCACATTGTATAAATCAAGCTCAAATAACTAGCTCCTCAATAAACGTAAGATAGTCATGTCTGGAACAAGGAAAAAGATCGATCGCTTGGTTAGTCTCGTCATTGAAGCAGGAACAATAACAGGTGGCGTTTGTTCGAATATATGACCATCATTGACTGTTCCTGATATGTGTTCCAGCACTGGTCAATTTCTCGGCGCTGATTCTACTCGCCACTTCTGGATTCACAGGATCAGCCCATATCGTGCCAATGATCATCTTGTCCAAGGTTTATGCTAATTCCGTATTGATGTTGTTCAACAATCGTAAAGCATATGGTGGTGGCGAAGATAACAACAAACTTTCCGTTGTTGAAGCGAGCACACTTCGATTTGCGGCAAAGACGATGATAGACGTCTCATCTGACCCAGAGTTGGATTCGTGTGAAACAGATCAGCAGACAAGACTCATGGGATGCGAGGCAGAACAGCGGGGACAGACCGACGCTACCGAACACCCACCTGTATAGTCATTTATAGAGACTCCATAAGCGAACAGTTTATGCAAATGATCTTTGAAAGCGGTATACTGTATTAGTAAGTGTAAATTACATTGTACTGGCTTGGACGGTGTAGATATCCCATGTGGACGTTAGAGTTGTTGATTTGTGGATCCAAAAATACCCAATCATAATATGATGGCGGATGTAGGCTGAATATCAGTTATACAATGACATGTACTGCTGCTCACCGGTGTAACCACAAGTACTATAATGATTCAAGAACTCATATATATTCTGCATATATGTCGAAGATTGTTTTTCGACAATTGACAAGGCAGAAACGCGAAGCTTCTTCTAGGATCCTTCGAACATAACCTGAGCAATGGATTTGGACTGTAGTATCAGCAAGGTCGACCTACAGAGCTCAGATATAATTGCCAACATTTCTTTAGTGAGCTTGCTGTTCCGTCCTGCGATCAGGAATGTGATTTCTTATAGCAAGTGGGCAATTCACTGAATTGGTGTCTCTTAGGGATACTTACAATCCAAGTCTGTCAGTCCTTCCTTTGGTTCTATTGACATGTACTGACTCGGTAGGACCAATAGACTTCTATTATCTCTATTTTCCTAATGACAAGAGATGGAATAAAGTTGCTGTTTACGCAATGTACTGCATCGAGGCAGTCCAAACGCTTTTCACTTTGTTCAACGCTGTTAGCAGTATTACACCCGATTATTTTTATTTTTATTTTCCCACAATGATAGTGGTGCCAGTTGCTGGTGGCTTGGGTTTGTCTTCTTTTTATTTCCGGAATCTCTGCTGAATGGTTCATTGCGGCCTTAGCTGCACTAATTACTCAGTGCCTGTATGCGAATCGAATACAGATACTGGTTGGTTCTAGATTCTTATCCTGGGGCATCCGTGTAGTAAGAACCCACAGTAGCACCGATAACTCTATGGATAGCTGAGTACGAATAGATATCAGTTGTCCAGCTCTTTGGCTCGGCAGGCATGGTTACCACATTAATTGGTCCTTCAAAATCGGGAGACGTGCCATCGAGAACATACGATGTCTATTACGGCTCAGATGTTTATATTCCGGTATCTGGCTATGTAAGCTATAATCTTCATACAGCAACTTTCAATAATGATCTTCTTCAGATTTGGACTGGGTCCAGCGCCGTTTGTGATGTTTCCATCTGTGTCACAATGATTTATTCTGTTCGTGCTTGTACTATTTTGGCTCCCAGTTCAAGTTGTCATATAGACCATGAAAACGTTAGCTCCTCAAAAATCATCACGCGATGATGTCACAAACAAGGAGAATAGTTGATAGACTCATCCGTCTCATTATCGGGGCAGGAACAATAACAGGTGTTTGTTTCAATACATGTCATTCAGTGGTTATTACTAAGATATACTAGCCCTAGTCAATTTTTCAATGCTGGTCCTACTGTCGACGTCGAGTTATACTGGATCAAGCCATATCGTCGCAATGGTCATTTTATCCAAGCTTTACGCCAATTCGATCCTTGTGTTATTCAATAATCGCAAAATGTTTGGGGAAGAGAACAACAGGCTTTCTGTTGTTGAAGCAAGTACGCTCCGGTTTGAGGCAAGGACAACGGTCAATAGCCTCTCCGACCAAGATCTGGTCCCAGGACACCATGTATCTCGTAATCATGATAGATGTGAAGCGGAACAAATGCAGGTGCAAACCGAACCTAGTACACTCTCAACTGTATAGCCATTTTTGTAATCCAGAAGCTTTTGTGATAGATTTAATCGTCATCAAATCGTACTGGTTTATCGCGCTGCATATATTTATACCGCCTGGGCCTTGTAGTTTATAATGTGGAGATTTGCAGCTGTAAGGAACCGGCTGCTGACTGAGTATGACCGATCTATGCACTGGCAGCTTCAGGTTGGCCATTGGGTGAAGTGGGACGGACTCGGATAGTCCAGCGGTTGTGCCGAGTGCAATTCCGGCGCGATCGAGCCGCGTGTTGTTTACTGATGTTTACTCCTCTATAAACAACCTGTCGAAGGACACCCATTGCCTTTGGTTACATCAAGGATTTAGTGCCATATTCTGGACTGCTGCTCACCAGTGCATCTAAAGTAGAATGATCATATATATCCATTATACCAAAAGTTCTCTTGTTCGACAGTTGGAGATACTGCATCTTTTCCCGTATTATCGCAATGGTTGAAAAAGCCGGAGGTTTGCTTATCAAATACCACAAGATTGCAAGAATCTCTTTGGTAAGCCCAGATACTATGAATGGTGTAATCGGAAGTAAAACAGTATCATTTATTTGTCTAGCAAGTGGGGAATTCATTGAACTGGTGTCTGTTGGGGGTGCTTACCATACGAGTTTGTTCGTCCTCCAAGTTCCTGATGATCCTGATTGTCATGTTCAAACTTCTCGATTCTCACAGATCTCTACTACCTTTCTTTCCCGAAAGATAAGAGGTGGAACAAGGTTGCAGTATATGCAATGTATTGCATCGAATTGATTCAAACGGCCATTGTTATGGTTAATATAACGGTCATGGATCCAAATGTTGACTTCCCGACCACTTTGGTAGTGCCAGTTGCTGGTGGCCTTGGTGAGTCTTCTTTCTGGAGTTAGAATAAATGCTAACTTGCAAAATATACGCTAGCTGCGTTAATTGCCCAGTGCCTATACGCCAACCGCTTACAGATATTAATTGGCTCGAGACTCTTGTCCTGGAGTATCCGTGTGGTAAGAGTCCATAATGATAAAGGTAGTAACTCATAATTGAGCAAAATCAGATATCGGTGCTCCAATTTCTTTGTTCAATTATCTTCACTCTCTGTCTCGGATTTATAGGAAAATTTTTGCCATCGAAGATTTTTGCTATCCTTTTTAGAACCGATAAGGATATACCAACATCAGGCTATGTAAGTGTCAACTTCCTTCGCAAACGTGGAATATTGACTGACCCGCTTCAGGTTTGGGCTGGCCTCAGTGCCATCTGTGACGTATCCATATGTATTGCCATGACTTACTCTGTTTGTCATCGCGTTTCTTCCCTTACGCATAGCTCACATAATACTAGCTCCTCAAAGGCCGTAACGTGATAATATCGCATACAAGGCGAAGAGTTGTTAAACTCGTCCGTCTTGTAGTCGAGGCAGGAACGATAACAGGTACCCGTTTCGATACACGATCTCAGTTATAAAAACCTAAGAGTTATACTAGTACTTGTCAATATCTCGGTGATAGCCCTCCTATCTACATCAAGATCAACGGGCTCAAGCCATATCGTGCCAATGATCCTTATATCCAAGATTTATGCCAATTCCGTACTGGTCTTATTTAACAACCGTAAGATACATGGCGAAAACGACAACAGAATTTCTGTTGTTGTGGTCCCAAATACACTCCAGTTTGCTGCAAGGACAGCGGCCAGCAGCGCCTGCAGTGAGGATTTGGTCTCACACGGACCAAGGCACCAGCCCTGTCGCAACGGATGTGAGGTGGAAAAACCCCTTCCTGTTCTCCCACCTGTTTAATAGCTCCATGGAATGAACTTCATGCTATGTATGCTCATGTATCTGACAGACAATACCACACTGAATCCCCGAATCATCACAATTGGGCTGTACATTATTGTCTGTCATGTAACATCATGTCATATTCAGTTTATTTCAGTAATGCTTGACTCGTAGCTTTCCAAGAGCAAAGTTATCTCATTACAGACAAGAAAGACGGTTAGTAGGCCTGTCCGATGCATAATTCAAACAGGAACGGTAACAGGTATGTATGTCTCCATCGTTGGTCTGGTCACACTGTTTTTGTTAATTTAGTGATGATTACTCTCAATACTGATTTCCGATTCTCCTCGGAACGTCTATGTTGCCAACGATTATTTTGCCCAGGGGTTATACAAACCCCGTATTGGTGCTATCAAATAGCAACATAGATCTCAGCAGTGGTGGAAGCGGTGCTGTAATTATTGCTGATGCACTCATCTTTGCTACGAGAATAAGTCTTCATCAAAATATCTATCAAAGAATGATCAACAGAAGCGACTCGGAGATGGATCCAGGGCCAGACTCAATCGCTAGTATCTAATCGTGCCTGTATCATGATTCTTGCTCTATGGTCACTCGCCTCCGAGACTTACAGTAATCATATAACGAATAGCTGGCATTATTGGGGAGAGGGAGGAGCAGAGAGAGCCGTTCTAGGTCAACAGTCCTGGACGGACCTGCCAATGCTGGCAATGCAATGGCTTCCCAAGGTGAATGAAAGGTCCACGACATGCCGTGACCCTTGCAAGAAGTCTTCGCCGCTCCTCCGCCACCGACTCGGAATCGCGATCTTGTCCCGTGCAACCACCCGAATATTCTACTAGTACTGAGAGGTGATCATTTGATCATTTGAACAAATGCTCTCCAGAGATACAGACCGGGCTCCTATTGCTCTCTCTGCTGATCTGTTGGCACACATGAATCGGCTTTAAGTAAGTGAAAGACGCTTTGATATCTTTCTCCTCTTCTGCCACCACATTTTCGATGTTTGTTTTCTGTTGCTTTATGATCAGATATACTCGTCCATCATCTCGCAGCGCCGTCTACTTTTGTTCTCGTGCTCATGAGCATTGCGAGTTCTTCAACTCATGAACCCTGTCCCGTTTCGGTATCGTATTTCTGGATGCGCAGCCGCCATATCCCTTCTCATCGTTTTAAATCATGATAGATTCTGGCAATTCTCAATCGCAGCAAATGATCTTTCTAGCACGCCGCCCCGAATCATGCCAACAAACTGTATTTGTGATGGTTCAGTCATCTGGGTTGCTATCGATAGGCTTGGGCGAATCGACCAGATTTGTGGTTAATTGCATACTCTGTCGTCTGTCAGCTTGTGGATCCGGCCTAGCGAATAAATAATATGTTCATCACCCATTTAGGCGGACAAGATGTTACAACCCGCTGCCTCTTGCCAAGGATGGTGCTCACAGCCGTGTTTATATCTCTATCTCAGATTACCCTCATCAGAGCTGTTAGTATCAGTCACAGTCCCTTTGTCTGCGCAACATCATGATCAAGATCTTCAATGACATCTTTATAATTTCTGTGTGGTATGCCCAATAACTAAACAGCCAAGAAGATCGTGATCTCCTCGGGATGTTCTTGTAAATATATTACGTTGAACCTCTGCCCATTCTCACTATCGGTAACATACCATTCTATCAACACATGCCATGGTCGATACCTCGTCATCAGGACTTGCCATGTTTCCCTTTTTATCAACGTTTGCCACTTCAGAACTTATTGCCATGGTTTCTGTGGTGAGTCCACTGCTTTTCCCTTGTGTAACTGAAAGCATGACAGCAGACTCTGCCAAGCAAGTAGGAAACTCACTGAACTGGGCACTTTTAGGAATACTTACCATTCAAATCTGTCAGTAACCGTGACTAACTCTATTTGATACACCCTTCACTTTCAGAATTAGATTTTTACTACCTTGCTTTTCCAATGGACAGAAGGTTGAACAAAACTGTTGTCTATACGATGTATCTCATCGAGCTGACCCAAACATTGGTTATCGTGATTGAGCTTCTCCTCTCCAATGATTTTTCTTCTGGTCATTTGGGTATTCGCAAGGTGGTCCCAATTGCTGGTGGTTAAGGTTTGTCTTCCTTCTGTCCTTGGAATCCACATTCGATATTTTTGTTAGCCGCAATGATTACTCAGTGCATCTATGCCAATCGCATCCAGATGATAACTAAGTCCAGATCCCTATCTTGGAACATTCGTCTAGTAAGCAATCCGGGTAGCGCATATCCCTCGTTTGCTCACTCAACAAGCTGTCGGTTCTCCAATTTGTTGGCTGTGCGGCTTTCACCGCTGGACTTACTCCAACTGACCTGGAATACAAAGGAAAAGTCCTGGATTTTTTTTATTCTGCAAATTCGAGCCTTCCAATACCAGCATATGTGAGCTTTGGTGTTCCCCACATAGACGATGAATACTGATTCTTTTAGGTCTGGACTGGGTACAGTGCCCTTGTCGATCTTTGCATTTGCGTAATTATGTCTTATTCGGTTCGTCGATCACTAATTTTCCCTTAATGTAACTCAAGCACAGATTAATAGCTCCTAAAAGACCATGACATGATAGCAGTACAAACCAGAAGAATGGTTAATAGACTAGTCCGTCTTATAACCGAAGCAGGAACAATAACAGGTAGTGTTTCTTTCAGTACACAGTAATCGTTATTAATATATATTCTAGCACTGGTTAATTTCCTGGTGCTTGTTCTATTGGCCACTTCTGCGCAAACAGGCTCGAGCTATCTTGTACCAATGATCATTTTATCCAAAGTTTACGCCAATTCTGTCCTAATGTTATACAACAACCGCAAAACATATGCAGACAATAACAGACTTTCTGTTGTAGAAGCAGGCACACTACGGTTTATAGCAAGGACAACAGTCAACAGCCTCTCCAACCAAGATATGGCTCCAGGATGCCATATAAGTCGCAATCATGATGGTTGTGAAGCGGAACAGAAGCAGGCACAAACCAGACTTAGTACACTCCCACCCGTATAGTCATTTTTAGGTCTCAATCATTTAAAGTGGAGCCTCGTGATACTGTATTGATTGTAATAAATTGCATTGCTTTTATTACACTGCCATATATCGTCCACACTTTACCACGATCATGGTGTAGCGAGAGAAGTGTTGTCTACTCATGTTTCTATTATAGAACCAACCAGGTCCAACCTACCATTCACACGCTGCATCAAGGACGCCATGCCACATCATGTACTGCTGTTCACCAGTGTAATCAAAGTAGAACAACCGTATATATATCATCTTGAAAGTCCTATTGTCCGTTTGAATACACTACAACTCTCCCCTTATTATCGAAATGGCTGAAGGCGATGGAGGCTTGCTTACCAAATACCACAAGATTGGAAGTATCTCTTTGGTGAGCCAAGTATTCCACGAGTGGCGTATATCAGAAGTGAAACGGTATAATTTATTGCCTAGCAAGTGGGAAATTCATTGAACTGGTGTCTCTTTGGGATACTCACAATACAAGTCTGTTCGTCCTTCAAGGTTACCATTCTGATTGTCATGTTAACTTTTCAATCTCATAGATTTATATTACCTTTCTTTCCCGAAAGACAAGACATGGAACAAGATTGCAGTATATGCAATGTATTGCATCGAGTCAATTCAAACAGCCATCGTTATGGTTATCATTCTGGTTACGGAACCTGATGTTGAATTTCCCACTGCTTTGGCGGTGCCAGTTGCCGGTGGTTTGGGTTAGTCTTATTCTTATACCCAGAGCATGTTCTAACTTGAATAACGTACACTAGCTGCGTTAATTTCTCAGTGTCTATATGCCAATCGCATACAAATATTAATCGGCTCCAGACTCTTATCCTGGAGTATCCGAGCAGTAAGGGCCCATAACGAGAGATGCAGTAACTCATTGCTGAGTAAAGTCAGATGTCGATGCTCCAGTTCATCTGTTCGGTCATCTTCACTGTTAGCCTTGGATTTGCAGCACAGCCCAAGCTACTACCATCAAAGTGTTTTTCTATCCTTTTTCTGACTGATAGTGAGATACCAATATCAGGCTATGTGCGTGTAATGTTCCAATGTGAACGCAAACGATAAAGTGACTTTCTTCAGGTTTGGACTGGTCTAAGTGCCATCTGCGATGTTTTCATCTGCATTGCCATGACCTACTCTGTTTGTCAGTTCCATTTTTTCCTATCGCATAGCTCACATAAATCCTAGCTCCTCAAAAACCATAACTTGCTAATATCGCATACAAGACAAAGGGTTGTTAAACTCGTCCGTCTTGTAATCGAGGCAGGAACGATAACAGGTACTCGTTTTGATGCATGGTCTTACTGCTAATAGCTAAAATAAGTCTTATTAGTGCTTGCCAATATCTCAGCGGTAATCCTCCTATCGACATCAAGATATACGGGCGCGAGTCATCTCTTATCAATGATCCTCTTATCCAAGATTTATGCCAATTCCGTACTGGTCTTATTCAACAACCGTAAAACACATGGTGAAGACAACAACCGACTTTCCGTTTTTGTTGTACCAAATACACTCCAGTTTTCAACAAGGACAACAGCCAGCAGCACCTGCAGTGGGGAGTTTATCTCATATGAACCGGAGAACCATACATATCGCAATGGATGTGAAATGGAAAAACCTCTTCCTCTTCTCCCACCTGACCTGTATAAATGATTTGTAATGATTCCATGAAACAAACTTGTATACTATGTAGTATTTAACAAACAATCTCTCATTGGGTTCTTGGTAGTATAACGCACATATGGCATTATTTATATTGTATAGTATCATTTATCACAATTGAGCTGCACATCACTGGGTACCGTTCGTATTGAGTTTGAGAATTTCCAAATTCATCATGCTTTGATGATTGTCCCGTCACATTATGATGGGATCACTACGCGGCATCATGTGCGGGAGACCAGACATTCGTTACCGGTTCCGAGCGGGGCCATTTGCGAGAGCCGGGCTGTTTCAGCGTCTAACTTGTGAGGCTATGTCCAGCCATCCCTGCCTCAGCGAGCTGCGACTCTTCAGCACCCCCCCTACTTTATGAGACAGCGACAACCAAACTTTGTTAAAAGGGCTGTGTGAGAGCCCAATAGGCAGCAATGCCTCTGGCCGTCGACGGCGGGCCTATCACTGACGCCAGCTATCGCTCCACTGCGCTCACTACATTTTGCATCGTGAGTAACTCTGTCAAAGCAAAAATAGTAAAATGATGGACTGATTCTGATCTCTCACCGTTTTAGCAACTAGGGAACCTACTCAATTGGTGGCTATTCGGAGCCCTTTCAGTCCAGATTTGTCAATACCAGGCCTATCCTTTGAATTATCGAACATGCTAATGTGGTATCTGTATAGATTTATATTATCTCGCTTTCCAAAAGGACAGACCATGGAGCAAAGCGGCGGTTTACGCCACATATTGTCTGGAGACATGTCATACTTTCGCTTTGACAGTTGATTACTTTCAGAGTGGGAAATCGGACACGGCAAACCCCATTGCTGTGGTCACAGTGCCTCTGATTGGAGGTTTAGGTGAGTAAATTTACACATCTCAACAATACGTGACTGATCATATATCAGTGGCGTTCATCGCTCAGTGTTTATACGCACACCGCATTCAAATAATCACGACGTTTAGATTCCTACCATGGTTTATAAGACTGGTAATATCCGTCATACTGATGCGACTCTTGGCTTACGAGACATAGTTAGCTCTTGGCCAGCTTGGAAGCGCAATGGTGTTCGCTCTAGGAGTCGTTCCTCGGATACACCTGCCTCCCTCACAGTTTGAAGATTTCCTTTATGATGCCAGTCGCATACCTCCAATAGCAGGCTATGTGTGTGAGCCATTAGTCAAGATACTGAATAACCGAACCGATATTTTCCCATAGGCGTGGATCGCGTCTTGCATTATTTGCGACATAACTATTGCAATTATCATGGTTCACTTGGTTCGTTACGACATTCGGCTATTGGTGCTTCTGCCTAAATCCTGTGTAGCTCAAGAAGAAGTTTGTAAGGAGAGAGACGAGAGAGATGACCATTAGAGTTGTTCGGTTAGTGCTCGAGACAGGAGTGATGACTGGTACGAGTGTGTTAATCTGGGTGCACTTCTTCGTTCTTCATGATATCCCAGCTATAGTCAATATTTTGACGTTGACATTGCTTGCGACGGCGAGATACACCGGCTCCGTGTACATGATACCAATGATTATTTTATCCAAGGTTTATGCCAACTCCACGCTGGTTCTGTTTAACAACCGAATGACGATGCCGGTGACTCGTTCACAAATTGGACCTTCTTCTGTTGAAGCAACAACAATTCGATTCAATTCCTTCAGGTCAAGTAGACCAGAGAATGCCCACGCACCGGGTAATGAAATATAGGAGAACGCGGTACATAAGCCAAAGTAACCTGACAGAAGCGTCGAAGCGTGGTCAAAAAGCCAGATAGCCGCTGATAAGTCGGCTGTGGCGTCTTCATTTTGTATATTATTATATCATATTTGTAGCCATTATCATGATGAATGTCACGAGGTTGTAATATAAGCGCTTGTTGGATACAGTCCTAAGTGATCTGAGGGTTGCCCCTGGTCCTTCGTTGGGATGGTGCAACACCGGGATGTGATTTGACATAAAATCTCATGAACGGCCTTATTGTCGTTTACGTGAGATGGGTTATTTCTGTATTCTATTGGTTGTGGAGCTTGCGAAGAACAAGAGTTTGGCATCAGAATATCTGATTGTTTCCTGGGTGCTCAGATAGAGCAACACTCTGAGCTAGAGGGGGCATCAAGGGGCAGTTAACTTGTATATGAATATGAAATGCCTCGAGGTACCATACGCCACAGGGCATGCTGAATTGGCTGCGAGGGGTCTCAGACACGAAATAGGAGCAATGAAGAATGAATAAACCGGCTACCCTGTCAACGGAATATTCTATTGCATTTGTTCGATACATGCGCCCAAAGTGACATTCCACAAGAACATTGATGATTCCTTTCGTGATTCCTCCCCTAGGTACAACGGCATGGCTTTCTGATGACAATGGAAATCCAACACCTGGCTAAGAATAGTACTTTTGAGTTGCTATTTTGGTAGCATTTTTACGTGGTATGCGCCATGAAAAATCCGTGGTGCATTATCGAGGTAATGTTGGTGTTGTTGTGCAGGGCAAGACCATTGCGGCGTTTCAGAGAGTTGATTGTTCGGTGGACTCCGCCAATGTCTTCCAACTGTGCCGGGCTTTTCCTTGATGCTCGTGAGTCAGTGCATCGCATCATGGCGGCTTGAGCATGGGCGTGGTAGCAACTATCAAGGCGTCGCACTTGATAAACAACTCCAAATGAACCACCATGGATCCAGCTTCCACCATGATTTGGGCATTCTTTCCTCTGTGTTCGTCGTCGCCCAAAGCAGCATATGGGCGCCAGAAGCGATGAACTCAGCTTCACAGAAGGTTCATTTCGTCCTGGGCTACCGAATATTGCGCATATACTCAACAATATGAACGCATAGTCTTGTCATTGACGAAACCGCGGCATAAATTTCCATCGTTTCATCAACTCGGAGACCTCACTTCCGTTTCCTAACATTGCTCGCTTGTCCCCACGGAACGGGCAGCGTGTGCCCTGGTTCCCCGGGATGGAAGTTGTTGGGCGATGATTTGGACAGATCGTACAACCTCAGTGGGAATCTTTCGCCTTTTGCGGGCTTCCCATTCAATTGCTCGCTGGGTTCTGCGTCAGATAGGTGCATCAAACTGTTACCATCTATGATGTCGTATGCACTGCGTTTGTCTTGGCAGTCGAGCTGTGGCTCTCTTAGTTCCATAATTCATTGACTGCACCCAGGTGCGTTATGTTCCATGTATATCTGATCATCAGAATTAACGAATCTATATAGCAGGTGATGAATATGCTTCACCTCCTTTTCACTTTGGTTTCGTCCAATCATTCGCGCACATGGGACGCGAGATTACTGGCACCTTACCTACCACCGGGTTTCACTCCGAGCACACGACTAGAATTTCGCTAGTATGTTCCTCAATGCCCTTGAATAAAAGCCTTATTCAACTTAATTGAATTTTCAGCAACTTGGAAATTTACTTAATTGGTGTCTATTCGGCGTACTCACAGTACAAATATGTCAGTGCCATCTGTCACTTGCTTAATTGCTTACCTCGACCTGTTATATCCATTCAGATTTATACTATCTCGCATTTCCAAAGGACAGGATATGGAACAAGGTCATCGTTTATACAATATATTTCCTTGAGGTCGTGCATACCATAGTCCTGACCGTCGATCTACTGGCGGGTGGTTTCCAGCAACCATACTTTGTGACCAGGTTGTCAGCGGCTATCATTGAAGGACTCGGTATATCCTCTGCTCTTTCTTTGGGCACTGACTAACACTCGTTCAGTGGCGCTAATTACCCAGTGCTTATATGCGCACCGCATACATATACTTACCTCATCCAGATTGCTGTCCTTGGGTATATCTATGGTCAGGGACACCTAATATATTGATGTCTCCATAAAGTGACTAACACTGCTCAGTCTGCACTTGCCCAGTTCGTAGGCGCCATGGTATTTGCCGTCGCCGATGAGCCCGCCGGGACCTTGCCTCCTCCCTGGGACAAAGATGACAGATTCTTCGCTGAAGAGCTCAATGTTCCAATCGCAGGCTATGTACGTCATTTTCCTTAACATCACCGCATTATGATGGCTAATTGAACCTCATCAAAGATATGGATGTCGTTTAGCGCAGTCTCGGACGTCGCTATTGCAGTCATCATGGTTTATTCTGTCAGTGCCATAGTAAAAGTAGCTGGTATTTTTGTTCAGAAATGCTAATTCAATTTGTTTTTAGCTTCTCAAGAACAACATGGTTCGTAGACAGACTAGAGTAATCACAATCAGAATTGTGCGTCTGGTGGTTGAGACTGGGACAATAACGGGTATATCGCCATTCAACTATTCCGACCGCTTAAACTGATTGCCTTTCCAGCTGCTGTGAACATCCTAGTCTTAGTTCTGATCGCTACCACAAGGGTCACAGGCCCAATTTTTATTACGCCTATGATCATATTGTCGAAGATATATGCTAATGCGATGCTGGTGTTGTTCAACAATCGTATGACTATCGGTGGCGGGAAGTCCTCGACGTCTCCTCAATCAGCCATTGAATTCACTACATTTATAAAACGGATGGATAGTTCGGGTAACAGCTTGCCATCAGATATGCAGCACACAAGATCACGTCCAGAGGAGCTCGAAGCAACACAGGTTTGTATGTCCTCCAAGGAACCAATATTTATGTAGACTGTACTGGTGTTAAATAACGAGGAAGACACGACTACGTTGTATGCTGATGTAGTAACTTGGATCAGTAAATACTTAAATATAATGAAAAGATACTACAATTCGTCGTGCGCATGATCAGAAGCAGCCTTGTCATTCTCCTCGGGGGAGTTGACATCTGGTTTAATCTTTCCATCAGCATTATCATTGGACTGTGGGGAGGCTTGTGTGTTTCCTGCATTTGCAAGGACGTTTGCATCCGCCGCAGCTATCCCGGAGCGAACTTTGCCTTCCTCCGCAAGTCTCCTAGTGAATCGCGCGATTTCAGCATCATATTCTTCCCACTCGGGTATCTGTCGTGCACGAGCTAACTTGGGCTCTTTCTGATGGTCGGAAATGTACAGTGTGAGTGAAGGAAGGAGAATTGGGGGAAGGGAGGTACATACTGTGAGTGGGTTTTGGCACAGATCTATGGTCTTTGCCCGATCCAATCGATTTTTGCTACCTACAGCGGGATTCAGTGGATGTAGAAGTCGGGCATACAAGACTGCTTACACCAAG
Source organism: Amanita thiersii Skay4041 (assembly GCA_002554575.1). Taxonomy (NCBI): domain Eukaryota; kingdom Fungi; phylum Basidiomycota; class Agaricomycetes; order Agaricales; family Amanitaceae; genus Amanita; species Amanita thiersii. The sequence continues at coordinate 36,663 of KZ302075.1, read as the reverse complement.
TTTCACACTGCATGGAAAAAAAATCGGTCAGGGAAGGGTCGAGGGATCCAGGGAAACTTACCCAGAGCCAGTCTTCATGTAACGAATGCTAAAAGGGAATGAAACCAATAACGTCTCGATTTGGAAAATGTCCTACTTACTATAGGTACGAGCCGCTGTAGGTTATTTGGCAGATCTGCCCAAAAAAAGGAGTGTGCGATTAGCTAGATTTGTATATAATTAGTGCCACGATTGGAATTGACCTTGATCTAGATTTGCTAGCGAGTTGGGATCGATAGACAGCTGCTGGTATTGTCCTCGAAGTATATCCTGTTGCCTCTTTAGTTTGACTCCGAAACAGATATAAGCTGTAACATTACCCCAGCAGCGAGCTAAAAAAAATCGAAATCAGAACCTTGATGTAGCAATGTAGGAGAAACGCTTACTTGTCGGAATCTTACGAGATCAACAACATACAAGGCACTGATATGATATGGCTTTCCCTGAAGGGTTTCAGCCCAATAGCCAGTCTTCCAAAAACGGAAACCCTCCATATCATGATTATCATCACCCATTGGTGTGTAGGCATACGGAGCGCCATGCAGATTCAAGTCAACGAGTTCCTTCAAGTCTGTACGAACAATCTGATCCGCATCAACGAAGATTACTTTCTTCAGGTCCATGGGGAACAACACGTCCAAGAAAAGGATTTTGTATGCCCAGATTATCCTTTGCTTTTCACGTTGTGCACGGAGCCAAGATGGCCATTTATATGTAACGAGTTCATACTGGAAACCATATTCCTTGGCCATATGGGGAATGACTTGCTAGAGGGTACAGGTCTATGAGTACTATTCAAGCAATGCAAGCAAAAGAAAGGTACGAACCAAGAACGAGGGAGACAAGAAATTCTCGATAAACCAGAACTTGACAGTGCTGTTTGTATTGCGCAGAACACTGAGAATCATGATGCCAACAAATCGCTTTTGAAAATGTTTAGTTTGGATAGATAGGATGAAGGGGACATTCAGCTAACCTCATACAACAGACCAGACGCTACAGTAAAAATGTTGATTTCCGACTGTCCATTGGATTCCACCATGGAAGTCGATGGTTTAGACTGCTTAGCACCTTGGAACAGAGACTTGACCCTATTCGAAAGGAGTCAAATTGAATATACGTATGAAAAGAAGAAGTTACCTTGAAGCCACTCCTTCAAACAGACTTCCCGAAGAGTCTCCATCTAGATCATCGCTCTCCAATACATCGGCCTTCTCCTGTCCCTTATTCCTTGCAAACCTCGGATACAAGGTCAGCCCGTCAAAGCTCGTAAGTGTTATCTCAGTTCCTCCACTTTCTACCGTTGGACTATCCCATCCTTCGTTACCAGCGCTATTCACATTATAAATTTCCCTTCCTTTCCCTTCTCGGATTTCAAGGCGGAACACGCCTGGCTTGGCCCTGAATTGCAGATACCCTAAATTTGCAACTACTTGTGTATCTGCAATTGGGTGGCCACGACTATTAACCAGTTGTAGTTGCAGACCACGCGGTGCAGCCTGTGTTACCGTCTCTCGCGCGTGTCCCTCAATCACTAGGTAATCGAGTTCGAAGATAGCATCAACACTGGTATCAGATGGTGATAACTGGGTGAGCTGAATGTTATCGAGATCATATAGTGCCTCCCGGGGTCGGACAAGCCAAGATGAGGGCACGTCCATGGCCAGAGTATACAGGGGATCTGTTGGCAGGCCATCGAATATCGTTTGTGAAGGAATCTCATTCCTTTAATAGACACCGCAGTGAGGGGGAGTAATAAAGTCATATTAGCTTGAAATACTCACCCGTTATTATCGAAGCTCAGGACAGGCTTTGCATTATATCGGTAGAAACGTTTGAGGGGTATCTTGGCTTCGTGTTAATAATCCGTTTGACACTGAATGTGGGCCTCATACCTCCTGTTGTTTATGAGGACTTAGATGCACCTCAATGTATACATCTGGCACCGCGGTCAACCACTAGCGACAAGGCTTGAGTTGAGGAAGTCATATACAACACTCTTTATTGCTCACCGTAATCATGCTGGACCACTTCTGCGCTGTCTCACTAAGCGGATTCAACACGAACACAACATGGTACATAGCGGTCGAGCTATCCCCATATGTAAACATCCTTAAAACACAATATAAGAGACATTATAACTTCAATAAACTATTACGACATACGTCAAGTTCCTCGCCAATGCATGATATGTTCTTTGCCTTGGTCTAGGCGGAGCATCGAATAGACCAACTTCGCTTGGATCTGGCGTCTGAATTGCAGCTAGCACTGATGACGTGAGAGATACGAGCTCCGCATATTCGGCCCTAAACAATCAGATCATTAGACTGACGACGGTGGATGCGGGTTTACTCACCTGTCAGCGTCAAGACTCCAAGGACATACTCTCTCAACGGTCTCAACGGCCGCTTCTACTCTCTTGGAATACTCATATTCCTCGAGTGCTTTGAAATCTGCTGCAATGAAACCACGCCTTTCAATGGGTCCAATGATCTAAAGGGTACAATAACTCAGTGAGAGTTGATACAAGAAAGCCAAAAAATAGTCACCCGTCCATTGACGATCAAACCACTCTGTCCAGGAGTGAAACCAAACTCCCTTGCGAGAAGCCTCGATACCTTAAGATATTCCTGTTGCTCAGCTTCGCCGCCAGACGAGTTGAGAAGGGATTCAAGAGAACTAGTGCTGTCTGAAGTTCCCAAAGGTTTTTGAGCTTGTTCTTCCTCCATAGTTTCTACTCCTTCTATAGGAACTACCTCAATCCCCAGAGTCTTGCCAAAGTTTTGTGGATTAACGCCGCTGCCGGATAATTTACCTGACATAACCAACTGGGCAATGAGTTGCGATGGGGGTCGGTGGTCAGCTGTCTGCTTTTGATCCTCTCCATTGATTGAGGGGTTGTGAATAAACGTGAGGCGAGTTCTCGACTCTTCATTCTGAAAGCAAAGGTCAGCTTAACATAAGAGCACAGAACGGACCCGAGACAAACCAGCGAGCTAAGTGCTTCCTTGACCAAGTCTAACCCTTCCTCTGAATCAAAGTCAGCAACAACATATACACTGTTTGGTGTTGGCCCATTGCCAGCTGCAACAAACCACTAGTTCAACCTCAACATCTCCATATGATCAACCCCACACTCACGGGGATATAAGAACCCTGATTTCACCTTCTGCCACTCTACTCCCGTCTTGTCGAAGGTATCCGGTAAGCTTACAATACGCAACACGTTGCCGTCACCACTCGCACTGTTACCAGTCGCTGGAATGATATACTTGTTACGCCTCTTGCTCACTCCCGGTTGATCGTAGAACCAGTTCGTTATATCATCATCATCCTTCATTGTCCCTGTGTAAATCTTCCAAAAAAAAAATCAGAAGCTAAATGAACTAGTAGAGAAACAGAGCCGCCTACCTGCTGCTGCAAGTACTGCAACTGGTAAGAGATTTCCATTTGCATATCTCTTATGAAGTCGTTCATCTATAGAAGTGATCATCAAGCTATTCACTCTCAAGGCGAAGCAAAGACATACATCCGAGAATTCCAAATACTTTCCGTTGAAGAAGGCATGGCCGAGAGGTGCAGAGGGATCAGGCCCAATCCTCGCATCAACCCTCTCGATATATGCATTAATACCCTCTGGTAGGCTCTGTCCCGCTGTGACACTCATAAAAGTGGCACCTCCGAGTTCATCGTCAGCCTCGGCTTGATATTCACGAATTACGGCATCAAACGCAGCCTTGATCTGATCCAAGCTGACGTTCTCAGTAGATTGTTCAACGGACTGCATCATCCTTCTCAGGAACTCCAATGTCGTTGCGTTATCCGTCTCTTTCATCATATAATATAGCAATTTGGCGATACTGTGGCCTTCCGGCGTATCAATAGAAGGGACCAGGCCAAAGCGAAGCGGGAGCCCTCGGTCGACGATGTTCACCATCGTTCCTGAGATGAACTGGAGTGATTGAGTTTTCGTGAAATCCATGATCAGGATAATATTGAACAAGTTTCTCCGAACAGCAGGGAAGGAACCGGGATACATAGGACGCATGAGCTAACGAGTATCAGTCAATACCGTTAAATCAAGAGCAGGAGATACTTGCAGTCATTAGCCTTGGGCTCCACATTTGATATCTCTCGTCTTTATCCATGTCATTCCACCACAGGATAACATCCCCTCCTTCACTTCTATCACTGGCGTCTATTCGACCATCCAAGACCTGGTCCGACATATTAGCATTTCGTCCTTTCTTCTTCTGGCTTTCCTTTCGTTTGTTCTTCCCTGCATCTCCATTCTCTTTTCCTTGTTCAGGTACGACACCCCCGCTGTCACTGATAACTTGAACCGCCTCCTTCCTGCTCATGCCTATAGCCTCTAATGATTTCACCCAGCCCCTTTCGCGTCGCAAAACCCTCTTTAAAGTCAACAGGTCGACCGCACTTCCACCCCCTCTTCCCCCGAGCTGCGAGGGAACAACCTCCCCTCCATGAGTGATGACCATGCCCCCATTCACCCAGACGACACTTGATCCAGTTTGTGCTATGAGCGAATTCATTCTCAGCTCCTCTTCCACTTCACTTGCCACCTCGATACGGCGAGCAAGCGTCTGCGCATACTTTGGGAAGTTCTGAGAGAGTAGAGTTAACATGTCTAGCGGGGATAGGTGTGCCTGCTGAAACGGCAAAGAAAAGGGGAAGTCGGTGGGTGCAGAGGTTAGTTGGTATATGGTGTCATTTAATGATCCTGAGTTGTCACGTTGAAGGGAGGTGGAAATGATAAGTTGAGACGCTTTGTATCCCAGTTCAAGGATCTCGGCTTCAATCAACGGTGCATTAGGATCCTTCGGCGGGATTGTTTCTTCCTCAGCTTCGTCCACTACTACCTCCTCTACTTCAGCACTCTTACCTAAAGGAGGAGGACGTGGGATGGGTTTTGGCTCAAGAGCAGGTAGTGATTTCAGGAGATTAAGAAGAGGATCCGATTCCTCAGTCGTAGACTCAGACGTTTTCCTTTGGCTATCTGCTGTACCTGTGTAGACATGTATCAGAAAACTCCCAAAAGTTGAACGCTGTAGCAATAGGGTACTTACCAGAACCACTAGAATGCCGATCGTCAAGGACGAGGTAATCAGTTTTCTTCAAGTCAAGCGCAACACCATAACCAGTGAGTGAACTTCTGCTATCCTCGGCCTTTCCTTCTTCCTTCTGGTTTGAAAAATACGAATTAGGCGGGACGTGCCGCAAAACATACTCTATTTTCGGCTCGGAACCTTGCGATTGCGCATATAGGTACTCATGTAGGGACCTGAAATTTGAGGACCCCAAGTCGGCGTATAGGATGGCAGTGCGCTCCGGTGCCGTAATTACCCGTGAAGGGGAAGGATGAACGTGGTCGAATGCAAGGAGTTTAGGCCGGGAATGAGACGGATGGGTATTATCGCCACTGCACGCAGTCAGACTCCTTGAAGCAAGCATATACAAAGGTAAAAATGAACATACCCCTCATTCGTTGAAGACGAATCATGGGTTTGAGCATTTGCAAGCTCAACCAACTCCTTAACATCGCAGACGACGCGTCCGTACCAATCCACCCATGACGCGCCTTTCCCTTCCTTAATACATCTAGCATTCTTCTCCTTCCCGTGTCTATCGTGGTAATAGTTGTAAAGTGCTTCAATTGCAGGTGTAGCGGCATGCAAGGCAAGCGTGGAGTCCACAGCAGAAAGGTCAGAGAGGTCAGTTAATATACCACTCTGAGCTGCCAATCTAAACGTTTCTTGGTGAATGTCTCTAGGGGATTGTTGACCATGCAGGAGACGCGAGGAGGGTGTTGAGACAATATCGAGTAGGTGAAAGAATGTATTTGGGAATTCCAGCGAGAACGACTCCCTGTACCATTCTTACGTTAGCACAATAAAAACTTAAAAGATATTGACGAAAAAAGCTGACAATAGTTCTACAAGAAATGGAGGAGAGTTCCAAGATGACCGCAGGGAAACATTTATAGGAGGAGAGGTAGCGCCAGCCAAGGCAGCCGTAGCCAGGAACGCAACACCAGTGCGCCTCATTGTGGCCAACGACGTCGAGGGCAATCAAGGAATCGAAGCCTGGAGATTTGGAGCTAAATACAAGAATGAAAGATGAATGAACCTGCAACGCATCAGACACGTCAACTACTTTTGGATCTTATCTAACCGCCATTGACACTATCTTATCTTATCAAGTATCAACCTCGTCACCCAAAGTCATCTCGTCGAAATCCTCCAAGAGCTCATCCAGTTTCACTTCTGGGAAATCACCCTCCTCCTCGTCTTGATTATCAACCGCAGGTGCCTCTTCATCGATATCCATGGCAAACTGCGCTCTCTTGACTTTCCTCTCCTGCACAGGCTTATCCATTGTGACGTCCTTCACCTTGTACAGATTCACTTCCTTCCTAAGCTCTTCATCTTCCTCTAGATCGCGCAAGAATATCTCATAATCTTCCTCCACCTTCTTCTGATCCCTCCCACCCATACGGCCAACAACCCCTTTATTCCCTCCTTCACTCTCATCAACCTCCTTCGCCATGGACTTGAGCCTCCAGTTCCTCGCCTTGCTCTTTTTTCTGCGATTTGGATACGTCTTCTTCACAAGCACCACGTCAGGTATTCTTTCCGTTTTCAGCGCCGCATATTCCGGAGAGTTGAAATTCGACAGCGTCAGATGGTACCCGAGGACAGTATCTCCAGGCTGCAGGATAGCACCCAAATGCGTTCTCGTGTGGTATATCTGATTCGTCTCTCCAAACGCATCGAAGTCCATCATTCCATCATCTTCATGCACCTTTGCACCTCCACTCGACCGGAACGCACCCGCCAATGCAACCTGGGCATCTGCCATGACCCACTTCCCTTTACGTGACCCATGCCTGCGATCAACCTCCACATCCAATACTGTAAACTCCACCAAGTCAGAAACCGTCGCTAACGATTCGAATGCGGCACGCCAGTACACTTGTGGTGAAATTTCAGCATGTCGCAGCGTAGCGGGATCGAGGACAAGCATCGATGACCCCACTCGTGTGCAAACAACCAGCGGCGATACGTTTGATAGTGACCGAGCGAGTTTGAGAGGTAGACATACAAGGTCATCCTTGCATATAGGTGCTATCTCAACGGAGTACGTATATTTGAAGTTGGCAGTATTAGAATGTGTATCGGCGGATAGTAGCTGCTCAGATGACTTTGACCTATCGACATTTCAGTCAGACTTTTTGCATCACTGAGAAGCCTAAAATACCACACACCTAACAGGAACGACACTAACCAAAAACTCTACCATCTTGATCGCATGACTCCTCGACGAATAAAAGAAATCGAGCCCATCTCGAACTTCTTTAACTGAGATCGTATCCTTCTGAGCCCCATGTTTCAAGATCAACTGTTCAAGGAACAAGAACGTTCTTTTATGCGGCACTTTTTGTCGGACCTGCACCATCGCCTTCCATGTATTCTTCGCTGCCAGCCTCGCACAGTCCGGACACTGTCCATGCTGCACTAGAAATTCCACCTCGAATATTTGCTCCATGATCGTGGAGGTGAGCACCTCCTTTTGCACTGTCAGGGAGACACGAAGACGCTTGCTATGTGGTTCTGTCCATATGAAGTGAGCATCCGTCAGACGAACTTTAGAGAGGCCCTTGAGTTTTTTTAGACACAATGAAAGTAGTTCGGGCGATTCGAGGCGTGCGGGGATCCAGGCAGATGGGGGCGACAGGAATCGTTCACAATTTCTGCAGAATGATATCGCAGCTATACATTTTTTCACACATCGTCGATACAGGGAGGTGACGAAAACAAAGAAACTTTTACAGTACCTTGTTTGGGGATGCCCTCTGTGATGTCAATGGTATTCCGGAGACACGCAACACATAAGTTTGCACCGTTTGGTTCGATAGCGGTCCCACAATCCGCGCAAAGGACTCTGTGAATGGCTGGCGATGGAACAAATTCCATGGATTTCTTGCTTGCTTTCTTCGTTACTTCAGATGTGGATCTTGTAAAAAGCACTGGCAAAAGCCTTGGAACACCCACTTACAGCTTGCAAAGCAGACCTGAGTCAGCGGTACCGGTTAGAACGAGAAAAGAATAGTGAGATTAGATTAGATCAATTTTCATTTCATTACATAATATCTAATATACTCTTTTCTTCCTTCTTTTTTGGCTCCGGAACGTGCTCAGGCTGTTGTCACAGAACTTGAAGCTCACACTCTTCAACCCTCTCCTGCAAGTGATATCAATCTTCTGGTATAGGCAAATACCTCTTCGGCGGCTCTCAGCCACTACCAAACCATTTCTCAAGCCTCTCTTTCACTGGGACGGCCGGCACCAAATGACACTCAACCCGACTCCTCCAATATACCCACCCACTTGCCAGCCCGCTCAACCATAAATCCCTAGTCTTCTTCCTATCCCCTTCCGCCCCAAGCCAAAACTGGTAATACCACCACCCCCACCCACATGTCCCATACTTGCCTCTGTCTAGGAGCGGCATATCCCTTTGTTGTGCACTGATGAACCGCTCTGGATAGAGCATCAAGATCTCATTGAACACCGTCTGGTCCTTGCCAACAAAATAGGATAACGATAGTTAATAGTCGTGGTACGCGTAGAACGTCCGATACCACCATGATATCGCCTTGGGCGATCTACCAAAGAATGAACCTGCAACAGTAGTTGCAGTTAGCAGTCTGTCAAAGGATTCAAAAACAAAGTCTAGAACGACTCACCTTCACCAAAGTCCACCACGTCAATATGCCCCATCTGCTCCTTCCAGTTTTTCATAACCGAAAACGGTGGGCTTGCAAGAGCAAAAAACAACAAATCTTCTTCCGGCATCCCACTTCGTCTACTTCCCTCCTCCCAAACCTCTCTCACTCTGCCTGGATCTGGCCACGTTTCATAGAAATGTACCTGTCGGAAACTTCCCGCGTCATTCCAAAACACATAATCATACTGCTTCTCTGGGTACAGATTCTTGATAGCTTCGTTCGTTAGGTAGGGTTTGGCATTCCATACAGCGTATAAATCCGGGGAGTGTATTTTTCTCTCGCGGTCCTTGGCGTGCATTGCTGTGTATGCTGCCTGGTAATTTTTGAGCGGTGGAATATCGAATACCGAATCGAACGTTGTGTTGATGGTGATGTAAGCGCCCGGTGCACGCACTGCGCGAATGGTGGCTTCGAGAGAAGGGGGAGCGAAGAAGTACACATCTGTCGTTACCTTGCCAATAAGATTGGCGAGCCACACTGCGTACTCCGCTGACGAGTGCTTAGTTTGTTCAAGAGGGAATAATGCAGAGACTAAAAGAATCCTTGGCTTCTTCCGCCGTCCATCTGGAATAGCCGGGCTGGTGTACTGGGTATTCGTGTTATTCTTGTTGGTTGAATGTCTTCCTGGAAACTCTTTTTGCCTGAAGGTATCGTTATTGATAACGTGAACAAAGTACAGGACTATGATTAAGCAACAGAGATAAATGGAAGTCCTTGATATTCGACCCTTCGCGGAATTTATATGTGGACACATCGACTTATTGGTTCCAGAGAGAGATAGGTAAAAAGCAAACAAACGATAAACAAGGCAGGAGAAGATTAGTAGTAAAATGGGAGCCCGTTACTTATGTTCCCTGATTTTTATAATGTATGATGGGAGGGCGAAGAGATTATGAATACAGATCACTGATCACGGACAGCTCGCATGTCTTTTTGTCCTTGGCAGTGATACAACAGTGATGCATCATGGCGAAGAACGAGAGTTATAAATGCAATCTCAGCCGTGGTAATCGAAACAGCAGCTGCGCAGTTGGTCGTTGTGGCGGTCCGAATTCCCCTAGTCCTTTTGGGTGTAGAACTGCTATTTTTGTTCCCGCGATACGTACTAGTAGAAGGCAAATGGTGCATCGACATCTGTTTCAGTATTCCAGTATTCCTTCTCTAGGACAATTGAGAACGGGATGGAAACAGAATGTGCAAAAAAAAAAAAAAAAAAACAGTCCGAGTCACAACCAACTTTAAACCTATCAATAGATTTGTCGATGCACGTCATTCGAAGTGTTGTTTATGACGGCAGTGTTACTCACTGACACTAGCAGAGATGCTGGTAGAGCCATGGTATGTTACTGAAGTAACTCGATAGAATCCATCAATAGGTATCTCGTTTTGCAGGGCGGCAATCTGATTAGGAATCCATTTTTCGTACTTTAGTTGATAATCATGGACTGCTGTTGACAAGATGATAGTAATGGCGCTTGCGATTATTATCACCAAACAATCAGATGCCCGAGCTTTATGGCGTATACAATAACCATAGATACAGCTTTCCGACCATACATAGTTACGTACTTTAAAACATTATCAACACATCACCGAAAAAAAACATCCATTCTGCAACGCCTTGCTCACAACCTTCCTCTTCCCTTGAACCCCCAACTAATTTGATTCGCCAACTTCACATCGACACCAAGCTGGTCAGCCCACGCCCAGACAGTGCCCGGGTTTCTCTGGAACTGACGCCCCACCAGAATAACATCAGCCCACTCCTTCTGCAGCACGTCCTCTGCCACGCGGCCATCCGTGTATGATCCAACGCTGCCCACGAGCAATCGCCTGCCGTCCTTGGAGGGAGGCAGAGAGCGAATTTTGTCCATCACCTTTTGCGCAAAGGGCGCCTGGTAGGCCGGGCCGCCGATGATCTTCTGCTTGGGGTGGTTTCCACCACTGGAGACATCTAAGAAATCTACACCGTGCTCGAATAGGATAGGTGCAAGACGGGCGGTGTCTTCTGGTGTCCAAGAGGGCTGGTCAGGGAAGACTTCGGTGAGCCAGTCTGAGGCTGATATTCTGCCGGAACCGCAACAACATATAAATAAACATTCCACATTATCGGAAAGATCCCAAACCTTAGAAGCAGCGGCATATCATGCGGCATAACGGCCCTAACCCCATCCACGATCTCGAGCGTCAACCTCGTCCGGTTCTCAAAACTTCCACCATACTCATCCGTGCGCTTATTGCTCACAGGGCTGAGGAAGCTATGCAGCAAGTATCCATGCGCATTATGAATCTCAAGCACATCAAATCCAGCCTTGATCGCCCGCTTTGCAGCGTCCACAAATGCCTGCTTGATTCTCTGAATTCCTTCCTTGGTTAGCTCCTTTGGCTTCGGAAAATCGTCTCGGAAGGGAATAGCCGACGGCCCCCAGACATCGTCGGGCCACCCGCCAATTTCCTCGGAGGCAGTTTCGTCTCCAACAATCCAAGGCGCGACGGTGGAGGCTTTGCGCCCTGCGTGGGCGATCTGGATGGCAATTTTTTGGTTTTGAGAGTGCGCGAATTCAACGATGCGCGCCCAAGCCTCTGCTTGCTCGTCTGACCAAATCCCAGCATCGTTGGGCGTGATACGACCTTCAGGTGTCACGCCACTAGCTTCGACGATAGTCAAACCTGGCCCGCGGGAAACAATTCCACCGACTGGTAGAGAAGAAGAGTGTCACGTGAGAAAAAGGCTGATGGAGATGTAGGACTTACTATGCGCCATTTGCCATAGCGATGGTTTGCCTCCTTGAGCCGAGTATTGGCAGAGCGGGGATAGCTAAGATCGTCGATCGTAGTGAAAGAAGCAAAGGAGTCAGAAAGTCTAAGCGCAGTGTTCCTTGTAAGCGAGGAATTGAAGCATACCCAGATTCGGTTTTGGAACTCGAGACCACGAATTTTGATGGGCTGGAAGAGCTTCGGGAGGGATTTACCCTCTGGAAGTTTATTGACGTTAACTGCGGTTCCAGATGCAGGGAGTTGGGCTGGGGTGAAGAAAGAGACGTTGTCAGCGGGTATATTCAGGTTGTTTGGTGCCATTGTCTAGGAGGATGAAAATGGTTGTGAGTAGTTGTCCAGAAAAAGAGACGCGTGTGAGTTACGGACACATACAGTATATGTATACCGCGGAACAGACGGAACAGACGGAGTGATGATAGGTTGCAGATACGGAAAGCGTGAGCAGTGTGTGAAAGAGAGAGATTCCTTGAACAAGAGGGGTTTTATATGTCCTAGGGAGACTAATCTTGTTCGTAACATTGGCGTGATGATGAGTAGGTGGTTTACCTATCAGCTTTTCTCAGATTTGTCAGCCCATCAGAACCATTTCACGGGCACCGTCTGCGCGCGTCAGCAAGGCCATCATTGTAGAGTTAAGTTTGCCGAATGTCCCGGGATTTATTTCTTGTTCTTATTGCACCTATGAGTGCTCCAGCGAATCGGCAGGAGGAGTGGCATCCATGGCGTGTAGATGATATCATCCGACGAGGTGGGTTATTGTTGGTTGGTTAGTAAGTGACTTATTGTCTGTTTGTTCTTGTTGTCCCACTTTAAACTGGCCCCCGTCACTTGGTAGAACCGTACCACAACCAGGCTAGCTACAGGCCCAGCTATTAACTGACTATAGTCTAGCGCCGTGGTTTTTCTTCTCAAGCTACACCCCACTCACATCCCTAGAATTCAAGCACTTTGGCTTCATATTCACAATACTCGAGTACTCGGTCCTCACCCTCGTCCCTCGCCTATTCACACTCTTCTAGATGCTTTATATTTGCGACGGTTTGGGTTAACAAGCCTAAAACACACCTCGGGTCAATACCTTTGCTGCTAGTGTCAATTTGATTCAGAACACAAGTCGTTCCGTTCATTGCTTCTTTCTGATTTGACCTATACCAAGGAGCCATTTAAACACAACAAGGTAACGCCGTGATTATATGCTCCAGGACATTATGTCCTCTCCATGGTTCTGGTGTATGCGATTCGGAATGCAGGGCATCTAGCACTGGTGTTTGACAGGAATTTAACATCTGCTGACCATGTACTCCCACCTATCGACACACTAAACTTCGAAAGCCAAGAAAGGCGCACAAGCAAAATTAGATGTATGCGCTACTGAGTTATACATACACCTTGTATCTCCTAACCACGAATCTTTGTGTCTATTTCCTTTCCACACTCGCTCTCCTTACCTCTACTTCCTTGCCCTGCCCCTGACAGTCCACCCAATCTGCGCCGCATGCTTCGTCACAACACCCAACTTATCCGCCCACGTCCACACCAAACTCGGATCCTTCAAAAACTGCCTGCCAACGAGAATCACATCTGCCCATCCCTTCTGCAACACATCCTCCGCAACATCCGCCTCTGTAAATACGCCAACGCTGCCCACGAGTAGTCGTGGCCTACTGCTATCTCCGTTGACGTGCCCATTAGCATGCCCATTTCCATTAGTGTGCCCATTTCCGTTCAGTGCCGGTGATGCTACGTTGATCCTCTCCATCACCTTCTGCGCGAATGGCGCTTGGTACGCAGGTCCGCCGATGATCTTCTGGGCGGGGTGGATTCCTCCACTCGAGACATCCAAAAAGTCAACACCGTGTTCGTATAAGATAGGCGCAAGACGGGCAGTGTCTTCTGGTGTCCAAGAAGGTTGATCAGGGAACACCTCAGTCAACCAATCTGTAGCAGATACCCTTTCGAAAAAAACAACCAGTCAGCCACAACGTCCATGTACTTAAATAACGATGGGTGCTTCACCTGACAAACAATGGCATAGTATCGGGGATCGCTGCCCTCACAGCATCCACCACCTCCAACGTGAACCTGATCCTATTCTCAAAGCTCCCGCCATACTCATCCGTGCGTTTGTTCGACACAGGGCTCACAAAGTTATGCAACAAGAATCCATGTGCATTATGGAGCTCAATCACATCGAACCCAGCCTTTACTGACCTCTTTGCAGCTTCCACGAAATCCTGCTTTACCTTCTCGATACCCTCCTTCGTCAATTCATTCGGCAATGGGAAGTCGTCTCGGAAGCGCACTGCAGACGGTGCCCACACGTTATCTGGGAACCCGCCAACCTCCTTCGACGCCGTAGCGTTCCCCGTAATCCACGGCGCCACGCTGGACCCTTTACGGCCAGAATGGTTGAGCTGAATGCCAATCTTCTGGTTCTGGGAGTGTGCAAATTCGGTGACGCGTTTCCAGGCGTCGATGTGCTCGTCTGACCAGATCCCGGCGTCCTCAGGCGTGATGCGTCCTTCAAGAGAGATGGCAGTGGATTCGGTCATCGTTAGACCAGGTCCGCGACTGAGGATGCCACCAACTAACGTAGAACAATTGGATTGAGATGGGGAAAGAGAGGGACGAGGCGACTTACGGTGAGCGAGATGCCATGAAGTCACTTTGCCATTGTCACCAGAGTACTGGCCCATGGACGAAACCTACTCGCATCATCGCCGCAAGTAAGGAAAAAAGAGAAAGAGCGAAGAGGATCAGTTACTGCCAACAATCTTAGAGATATTGGTGGGTTACTCACCCAGATCCTATTCTGGAACTCGACTCCGCGAATTCTAATGGGCCGGAAAAGTTTGGGGAGGGTTTTCTCTCCATCTTCTGGGTTGGCTGTGTCCACTGCAGTACCTGCGGCCGGGGACTGCGCGGGGGTGAAGTAGGAGATCCCGGGTGCTGGGACGTTGAGATTTTTCGGGAGGGCAGATACCATTGTTCGCTGGGGATGATGTGGAAGGGTACGTAAGGGGCGCGAGAGGTTCGCAGGGGAATGGAATTGATGTTTGCATGGAAGGGATATAAGGCCGGTGTGTGGTCCCGGGTGGTGGCTGTAGGCGGATGGATTAACCACCTTGAGGGATAGCGACGCGTGCCGAGGGACCGAAGCACCGATTGGTCTACAAAGGAGAAATTTGATGTCGCAAATCATTGTCGGAGAATTAGGTAGGGTTAGTGTGGGTTTTGATACTCACCTCCGAGTCTTCTCTATAATAAGTTCTGTGTTGTGTAGCGCCAAAACATGTCAACAAAAAGGAACAAAAAAAAAGAGGGAAGGTTCCTATCCATCCTTTACCCCCTTTGAGTCCGCCAATGCTTCCGTATCCGACACGTCGTACCCCTTGCGTTGTCGGATTTGTCAGAGCTACCCTCCCGCCATGGCCCGTGGTGTGACCAAAATCAAGTCATGCTCGAACAGTTTATTCAGCAAAAGTGATTAGATATCGGATAAGCATGACTTTTTCGAAAAACATATTCTGACACTTTGTTGCACGCACACGACTGTCCCAGAAAGGTCAAAATGAAATGAGGTGAAACGAATGAAAAAAAAAAAAGCTCACCGGGTTGCAATGTTACAAAGCAGGTGTGGGGAGGGAAGAATGGAATTGTAAATTGATTATTAACTTTTTTTTAGATTTCCGGGTGCGTGCACGTGGACGGGTTCAATATGATTCAATGCTTGTAGTCTGACTGAACAAACATGACAGTAAAAAGGTCCTAATCATCGCGTCATACTTATAGGGTTGATGTGGTGCCTTCACCACGGGAACCTCGTGAAAGTAACCCCTTCACCACCGCGCGCAGAGGAGACGCATCAAAAATTCCAAAAAGGATCCCCCCTTCACAAATCAACCTTCTTTTCACTCGACTAAAATGTTTATTTCGCGCTGATGCTCCGTAATTGGGGCCCTGTTTGGTAAGTTGTCAAACCAGCGGGTGTGGATGAAATACTCATGAATCTAGGTCGCAGCGATGGTCGAAAGATACGAACGGGGATTTGTGGACGGGAGGGAATGATGGGTAAGGTAGATGAGAGTGACTCGGAGGAGGTATTGAGGTAGACAACTTATAATTACCTATAAAGTACTGTACATAGAATACATATGCGACGACACTCAACAAGATCTCGACTACATCTTATCGACCCTATCCCTCACTTGTCCTACCACAATCCCACTGTCAACGCCTTCCTTCCCCCCTCCTCGCCCCACTGGTCCCGTAATCCATGGTTTAGGTAGCTGGAAATCAATGTGAGCAAGCCGTTGCCGCGCAGCCTTGAACTCCATTTCCTCCGACCGTATCTGTGCAAGCAGGGCTGCTTCCGCTTCCGCTTTCCGTTGTAAATCGCCGTTGCTGGTACTGTCGCTGCTGTTTTCGTCGCTGCTGCTGGTCGGAAGAAACGTCACTGAGATTCGACCAGTGCTTGCTGAACGCCGCGGAAGGGTGGAACAATCTAGGTGAAAAAGCTTACGGCTCGGAGACGAGTGGGATAAATGGGAACCTTCTTACATTCGTCACTAGAGTCAGAAACAACAGCTGGGCGTTGGGGAGGGTATTGCTCCACGGCAGGTGCTGTAGGTGATGATGATGGTCCACTTGTGTTAGGATGACGAGTAGGCAATAAACATGGTCGCCGCTGGGGACTGCTGCCCCGACAGGCCTTCCGTGACGCAGAAAAATGAATGGTCGTAGTCGTAGTTGTGGGAATAGTGCCACCGCCCATTTTGCGTTCAAAGGGGGAAGACAAAGACCGTCTGGATCCACTTGGAGTATCAGCAAAGTTGTAACTTAGCCATTCTCGAAGCTTGTCAAGGAGAGGCTTAATTTCGGGGGGAATGGGCACATCGTGGACGATATTCACAGACCGCCAGATATAGGGAGGGATAGTCGCAATCTCGTGTTGCATGGGTGGGCGACAACAGCCAGGCCAACCAGTATTTGTAGAACTACTGAGCTTTGCTGGATAATCTGCACGAGCAAACTGGGCGGGAGGAAAGGGAGGGATGGTCAGGAGGGGCTGGAGCTGGTGATAGTTGAGTAAAGATTGCACCTTGCAATAACCACAGCCATTGAACCAATCGACTGTGAATAAATTAGGCAACGAGTGGCAGGAGACGGAGTGAGTTTATACCTTCTGCATTTGAGATATAAGAGACGTCCAAAAGCGGATGGAGAGTATGATTACGACAAACGACGCGACGATGAGGACATCTAGTGAGGCAAGGGTGAGAAGAGGGAGCATGTAAAAGTAAAAGAAAGCAGAAGATGCCTCTGGTGAGCAAAGACCTTGCACATTGGACAGATGGTGACGGCATCACTGGAGTTCGCAAGGTAGCACATGCTGGACGTTGTGGTTGAAGAAAAGGGCTGGCAAACTGGGAAATTACTACCCTTTCGCGGAAATTGCTGTGTTCCCCTTTTCCCTCTCCACCAATGAGCAGGCTCTCCTTAGAACAGCTCGCCAACTTGGACACCAATGGTACGTCTCTCAAGTATCCTTACCATGTTAGTGATAATATGAAGAGTAGGAAGTGGGCGGTTCATCAATCAGTTTACTATGATTACCTCTCTTTGCATTTGTTTATTCTCTATACTTTATACTTACTGACACCCACAAGAATCTTCCGAGTCACCTCTCAGCGAGCATCACCTCCTTGAGGCAAGTCTCGTACCCCATCAAGACCACGCACGCCGCCAATAACGGTTAGCAATGGCACATCTGGGTACATCAGGCTCTGGTGTGTACGTGGATGTTTCAACCTTGATTGTGTCGTTCCAAGATGGATACTATTGGCAACAGAATACAAAAGCTACTCGTAAACTATGGCAAGTGTCCAGACACATATATATCTCGTGGCATCGTGACTATGTGATCCTCAAAGCTTCTTGTTCTATTCACCAACTACTCTTGGTTGTACCAGAAGCCCAAAGTAATCTCATGCAGATGCTACAAGAACACCTTCTACCATACATACTGGCAGGCGGCTTTAAAAAATTGTACAAAGCATTGAACGACTTGGCATGCTACAAATCCTGGTACTGGATTGGTTACAACCTCACCATTGAGCCCAAACTACAGGCACATGTGGGCGTTTGGACAAGGTTTCATTTCTTCTGCCCAAAATCGTTCCAAGATGCGTCGTCGGCAGGTGGTTTGCAGGCAACAGACTACCTCTACTTCATCGGGGCTTCCTGACGTTACCATCCCACTTAGCCGGGTACCGTACTTTGGCTATATCAGCGGGCGCACTAGGAGGTGTTCCAACTTGTCGCGCATAAAGGGTGCCAAGCTGTATCCCTGGAGGTTGTGAAGACCAAGGACGGGTAGGTTGGTATCTGAGCTTTAATGTCGTTCAGATCGCTGGACACGTCCTACTTTTCTACTTTCATGTTCCTTTTTCGATTTTGAGAATATGTAAGATGTGAATACTCACTCTCTTTGTTTACCAAGTAGCATCTGGCCTAGTTGCGAGGCACTTATGATGGTGTCTGATTACCGGACTGGAGTTGCATCTAGTTATTCAAATGGGATAGGAACGTACGACAAAGTTTGTTTACGCTGTCGAGGCGAGCGTCGAAAGATGAACAGAACTTGTGGAGGAAATGGAATGGGTGGAATGATGGGGAAGGTTTATGAGTGGGGAGGGAGGTAAGGAAGAAGAATTTATTGAGGAAGACATGTCGACAAGTTATAATTGCCTGTAAATTACATAGAATACATGAACTACGGCACTCAACAAAATCTCAACTACACCTTATCCCCCGCTTGTCCTACCACAATCTCATTTTTAATACATCCCTTCTCTTCTCGCACCCCTTGTCCCGGAGTCCACCCCATTTTGGGAGCCGCAAGTCAAGGGAAGCAAGCCGTTGCCGCGCAGCCTTGAACTCCATTTCCTCCAACCGCATCTGTGCAAGTAGGGCTGCCTCCGCTTCTGCTCGCTGTTGTGAATTGCTACTGTTTTCGTCACTGCTGCTGGTTGGAAGAAGTGACACTGAGATTCGACCAGTGCTTGCTGAATGCCGCGGAGGGGTGGAAGAATCTAGGTTAAGAAGCTTACAGCTGGGAGACGGGTGGGATAAATGGGAATCTTCTTACACTCGTCACTAGAGTCAAGAACAACAGGCTGCTGTTGAGTAAGGTGTTGCTCTGTAGTAGATGTAGTAGGTGATGATGATGGCATACTTGCGTTAATGTTACGAGTAGGTAATAAGCCTTGCTTCTGCGGCTGGGGACTGCTGCCCTGATGAATCTTTCCTGACACAGTAATAGCCTTAGTTGTGGGACTGACGCCCCCGCCCGCTTTGCATTCAGAGGGGGAAGACAAAGACTTTCCGGATCCACGTGAGATACCAGTATGGGGGGGGGAGAATATTCCAAACAATCTCAAGGAGAGACTTGATTTCCTGGGGGATAGGCACTTGGTGGACGATATTCACAAGCGGCCAGACAGCGGGTGGGAGGTTAGCAAACTCGTGTTGCATGGGTGGGCGGCAGCAGCCGGGCCAACCACGGTTTTCAGGACTACTGGGCTTTGCTGTACGACTCGTGCGAGCAAACTGGGAAAGGGGAAGGGGAGGGTTTGTCAAGAGGGCTGGAGCCGGTGATAGTTGGACAAAGGGTACACCTTGCAATCACCACAACCATTAAACCAATCATCTCTTGAGAAAATTAAACAAAAGAGTAACAGAAGACAATAGAGAATTATTATACCCTCTGCATTTGTGATATAAGTGATGTCCGAAAAGGGATGGAGAGTACGATTACGACAGACAACGCGACGATGAGGACACCTAGTGAGGGAGGGGTGAAAAGGGCGTGCATGTAGAAGGAAGCCGAGGATGCCTTGGGTAGGAGAATATCTTGCACATTGGACAGAGGTCAACTGCGTGATCGCCGGAGTCAGCGTCGTAGCACATGCTGGACGTTGTGGTCGACGACAAAGGGCTGGTAAACCTTTCGAGAAATTACTGTGCTCCCTCTCTCTTTCCACATATGATCCGCTCCTCTTCACGGTTGGTAGTGACACAAGTGGGTGCATCAGACTCTGGTGTGTGCTAATTGCATACGTGGATATTTCAACCTTGATCGTGTCGTCTCAATATCGGAGAAGATGGATACTATTGGTAACAGAATACAAAAGCTACCCATGATACTATATCTCTCATGGGGTCGCAATTGATTTGTGTTTAGGTATGTGTCATCCAACATCCCTGCAAGTACTGCGATCCTCAAAGCTTCTTATCCTATGTGCAAATTAGTACTCTTTGTTGCACCAAGAGCCAAGAACGGTCTTGTGTAGGTGCTACAAGAAAACCTCCCACCGTACATACTACAAGGCAGCTCTAAAAAGCTATACAAAGCATTGAACGACTTGGCGTACTACACTTCGTGGTACTGGGCTGGCAAGCTCACCATCAATGCAGGCACATGCAGGCATCTAGACGAGATAGCATTTCTTCTGCCTGACACATGGTAAATTGTTTCAGGACGCTTCATTGCCGGATAGCTCGCAGACCACAGACTCAGGTGTCATACTTTAACTATGTCGACAAGCACGCTGGGACGTGCTTCAACTGGTCGTACATAAGGAGTGCAACGTGATATCTGTGTAGAAGTTGGGTGAGCTGGATATTGTGAAGATCGAAGACGGGGAAGGTTGGCATTTGAGCCGAGATCGCTGGGTACGTCCTACTTTTCTACTTTTACCTTCTTTTTTGGTGTGGAGGATGTATCGGAATACTCATTTTCTTTTGTTTAGTGAGAAGCGGATGGCGTAGTTGCGAGATGCTCGTGATGGTGTTTGATTCTTGGACTGGAGTTGTCACAACTCTTCCAAACGGGATAGAAATGGGGACTGGACCCTTGGCGTGGGATGACAGTGATTTTTTGGGCATATGGTGGGAAAACCTTGTGACCCTCAACGCTTCTGGGCGCTCCGCTATCACCACACCATCAAGATCGTCATCCAGGTAAGTCCTCATTACTCTTGCCAGACCATGCTTACTCACTATTACGCATATAGCTGGACTGTTCTCCGGCAGTTGATGTCTGTCCCTGAATCTGAGAGGCCAATAAGGCAATCTGAGGGTACTGTCCCATCGCTTTTCGACGCTAACCAGTCAGAGGTATGCACTGTTCATTAACAACGACTCGGAGGAAATGTCTTTCCAACTCAGATATGCTGCGATAGTTCCATGGCATTGTTTCACACTCTAGCCTGTCTCCCATCAATGTCGGACAACCTACTACAAGCCAGGTACTATCACGGTTCACCGACAGATAGATGTGCTGGGACTTAATGCATACGCTGATCACAGGTAGCTCACATTATGCCTACATCTGGGTTTTTCCACCACAGTAGAGATTCCACGATTCATCATGGTATCTTCCAAGAAATCCATGGAAGCCAGGTATGCATCTGATACTTGCATGATAACTGTCTTCCTGACTTCACATTCCAAGCATACCACAACTAATGTTTTCCAACCTCAGCCACGGCAGCCATCTCCACCGGTCAATATACACACCAAACATTTGAGTTCATTATTTACTGGGCGAGAAGAGTATCTTGAGAAATTAAGACACCATTTTGAAAATCCGGGTATGAGCAAAAAGCAGAGGTTGTACCTCCTTTATGGACTAGGGGGAATTGGGAAGACCCAAATCTGTTTGAAGTTCATGGAGGAACTTGAAGATGTGTATGTTATTGTCCACTTATAATATTGTTATATTAATTAAATCTGTCATTGTAGAGTGCCATATACCTTCTGGATTGATGCCTCATCAGAAGACACCATCATCTCCAGCTTCAAGGCTATTGTCAAATCTACTGACATTTTGGTTGGAAACAGTGGATCTTCTGCTCAGCAGATTCTCCAGGAGATTGGGAAGATGAAGAAAGCATGGTTCATGATTTATGATAATGCTGATGGTCCTCCTTCCCTTGTCCAAAAGTATCTCCCTCAAGGAAATAAAGGGAACATCATTATTACTAGCAGGAATGGTGCCTTGAAAAGATTAACATCAAACTGTGGAACTGAAGTGACTCAGATGAGAGATGATGAGGCTGTATTACTTCTTGTGAAAGCTGCAGGATTTGATGATGCAATCATGGATAAAGAGGGATACAAGGAAATCATTTCAAAGCTTGGCTGCATTCCCCTGGCTGTGGATATGGCTGGTGCATACATGCAAGCTACTCAATGCTCTCCAAGTGACTATCTGGAGTTGTTCTCTAAAGAGTTCAAGAAGTTGATGAATGAGGAAGAACATGCAGAGTTTTCTGATTATGGATACACTACATATGGGACATGGGAGATCTCAATGCAGAGAATTCAATCTAGGATCCATGATAAGAAGCACCTGGGACCAGAAAGTGCAATTGACATTCTTCATGTAGTTGCCTTCTTACATCATGTGGATGTTCCTTTGGACATGTTTAGAAGAGCAGCAGAAGGTAACAGAATGAAATATGGCTTGAAACCAAAGCTTCTTCAGCTTGATGCATCTGGTAGTTGGAGTCAATACTTCTTTAATAGTGGCATGCAGGAATTACTTTCTTTTTCATTAATCAAAAAAGATGTCACTCAGAACACTCTATCAATGCACCCACTGGTGCATAGGTGGCTAAGGGATAGGCTACCAGAGACTGATGTAAAACAGAAGTATGAGGAAGCCAGATTCATCCTGTGTTCTTCAGTAGATCCTCAGGACATTGATTATGGTTATTGGTTGGCATTGGTTCCTCATTTAAAGGCAAATAATGAACATGGAGGAAAATATAAATTACAGGAAGATACACAATGGCAACTATATAGGATGGGATGTGTATTCTTGAAAACAGCAAATTATGCAGATGCAGACTATCAATTTCAAAAGTGTTTGGAATTAGACCTGAAGCTTGGATCTGACTATCCTGGCTTGTTTAGTTCCATGAATAATGTGGGAACTACCTATCATGAACAAGGTAGATTGGATGAAGCAGAGAAGTTGTTAAAGATAGTTGTGGATGGATTGAAGCTGAAATTTGGATGTGATCACTCTGACACATTGACATGTATGAACAATTTGGCAATGATTTATCAAGACCAAGGCAGATTTGATGAATCAGAGAAGCTGTTGAAGGTGGTCATTGAGTCAAGGAAGTTTAAGCTTGGACATGATCACCCTGACACATCAAGTTCCATGAATAACCTGGCCCTCACTTACCATAAACAGGGCAGATTGGCTGAATCAGAGGAGTTGTACCAACTGGTTGTGGAATCCAGCAGACAGAAGCTTGGATATGATCATCCTGACACATTGATTACAATGAATAACTTGGTGCAAATCTATATGGATCAAGGCAAATGGGATGAATCAGAGGCACTGTTCAGGCATGCTGTTCAGACATTGGAAATGAAGCTTGGACATGATCATCCTCATACATTGAATGCCATGAGTAGCCTGGCAAGTTGTTATCAGAAACAAAGCAAATGGGATGAATCAGAGAAGCTGTTGAAAGTGGTGATTGAATCAAGCAAGCTGAAACTGGGTCATGATCATCCCATCACATTGCATTGCATAAATACTTTAGCACAGAGTTATTATTGTGAGGGAAGATGGGAGGAATCAGAGAAGCTGTTCCAGCTTGTTGTAGAGTCAAGAATACTGAAACTTGGACCTGATCATTATGACACATTATATTCCATGCAAAATTTGGCAAGCACTTTTCATTATAAGGGTAGATGGAATGAATCTGAGAAGCTATTCAAGGAGGTGCTTGAGGTACTGCAGGTTAAATTTGAAAATAATCATCCCCTGACACTTAGAGTAATGAACAATTTGGCAGTGCTTTATTGTGATCAGGGGAAATGGGATGAATCAGAGAAGCTCCTGAAGGAGGTTGTTGAGCAAGGCAAGCTGAGATATGGACTTCAGCATCCTAAGACAGTGAGCCCTATAAATAATTTGGCAAAGGTTTATGAGAAGCAAGGGAACTGGGTTGAATTAGAGAAGCTGCTTCAGGAGATTGTTGAGGAAAGGAAACTGAGGCTTGGATACAAACACCCTGATACATTATCTGCCATGGACAAGTTGGCACTTAGTTATGAGAAGCAATGGAAATGGGTTCAAGCAAAAAAGTTACTGAAAGTGATTGTTGAGGAAAGGAAGTTGATACTTGAACTCTACCACCCTGACACATTGTCTGCAATGGATAGATTGGCAATCACTTATGAGAAGCAAGGGAGATGGGATAAATCAGAGAAGCTCCTCAATGTGATTTTTGATGAAATAAAATTGAAGCTTGGACCTGATCACCCTGACACATTGACTTCCATGAATAATTTGGCAGTCAGTTATAGGCAGCAGGAAAAATGGGATGAATCAGAGAAGCTGTTTGATATGGTCATTGAGTCAAGGAAGCTGAAGCTTGGGCATGACCATCCTAGCACACTAATTACCCTGAGTAACTTGGCAAGCAGTTACCTGGGCCAAGGCAGGTGGCATGAAGCAGAGAAGGTACTTGAGGAGGTTGTTGAGAAAAGCAAGCTGAAACTTGGCCATAACCATCCCCATACCCTAGAATTTGTACACAATTTGGCAAGAGTTTACAGGCATCAGGGTAGATGGGAAGAATCAGACCTGCTCTTGAAGTTAGGACAGTGATGTTTAGATTACTGGTTTTGCAATACTAGCTAAAAATTTTTGGTTACACTAATTGTTACAATCCACTGCATCTCCAATGCTAAGCACATATTTTCCAGCTCCCCCCCATCATCCCTACCTCCACCCCTCCCCAACTCTCTTCCCAGCTCCTACACAATCACCTACACTCACCCCACCCACACCAGCACCAACAACCTGCAGCCTTCCTTCCCACCCTATCCCTTTCCCTTCCTCTGTCAGCACCCTTTGTAGCTCCTCCATTTGTTGCTTGTGTCCAGGCAGGTAAGTAGGTATGCATCCACGGTTGACATGCACTTTCCAATATACAGGATCTGGGAGTGTACCAGCTGGCAGTGACAGGTGGTGAACTAAGGTGGTGAGAACACGGGCTATCAATCGTGGTACTGAGGGTGAAGGCCTAGATGTGCTCGGGTCCATGGATGGCGACACCATGTCGACGTCATCGTGGTGAGGTGCTTCACCCTTGAGCATCACAGTAAGCTTTGTTGTTGTACCAGGAGAGGAGTCCTGTTCTGCGAGTGAGCACGAGTCAAATACCGTCCCTAGTAGGTGTAGGTGATTTTTCCCTAATTCTGTTCGTTGTACAGAAGGGGATGGAGCAGCAGCGCGGGGGATGAGGTACCCGAACCCGGCTGGATGGATAGCAGAGGGGGGACAGGCAAAGACGAGGTTGATCACTGTGACTGTCGACATTGGATTTGTTGTCAGGTACGGGAGGGTCGAGGATGATGGGGAAGAGAGAAGGATACGATGGAGAGTTGGTAAAGGTAATGCTGATGCGATGTGTGTCACAGTTAGAGGAGGGGACGAGGAACCGACATTGTTGCTGTCGTCAAGTTTTAACTGTACCGTGATGTAAAAATGAGAAGGTGCGTTTCGGTTCATTATTACTATTAAATTGGCTGCATACCTCGAATGCTTCATCACCGTGCTTACGACTGAGCCCGGTTACACTTCTTCCCCGCACGATATGGACGTTCTCTTGCTTTTCAAGGTACACCTCCAGTGCCTTGGGCAACGTCTCCATCCCGTCTCTAAACGAAAACACGGACACGTTCTTCATCTTCTCCGCCACATCGCCTATTTTATACCCTTCCCCATCACTTCCACTGTTCGCCGCTTGTCTCCGAGACTTTCTCAGAAACCCAAGCAACACACTTCCTCCACCCGCTTCTTCAGCTTCCCAGAGTGAAGGAAACGCCGCACGAACGGATAAACTCCTCGAGTCCGCAGCATATATCCCATGCACCAGCGCGCTCCCAAACACACGCGCAAAAGCCTCGCCGAACCTGCGGGTGAGGAACGAGTCGACGGATTCGTCGGTGTATTTTTGATTTCCTTTGGCGGAAC
Organism: Amanita thiersii Skay4041; assembly: GCA_002554575.1. Classification (NCBI taxonomy): domain Eukaryota; kingdom Fungi; phylum Basidiomycota; class Agaricomycetes; order Agaricales; family Amanitaceae; genus Amanita; species Amanita thiersii. The sequence continues at coordinate 10,963 of KZ302075.1, read as the reverse complement.
CAGACAAGAAGGGGTGGGACGGAAGTGGTCGGTTCCAGCGACGGAAAGGTTCACCGAGGACGGCGGGGAGTAGGACCCGGGTAAGTGGCCACGCATTGCTGCTGGCAAACGCGAGCGGTGTACTTGGGATGACGTGCAAACCCCTTCCAAGCTCTGGCACGTGGAGAAAGCGGTTCCGCGCCGCAGAAGACGTTTTAGGCGTGGTGATCAGGTCCTTGGAAAGACCAAGCAGGTGGATCTACTAAGAGTAATTTTCAATAATGAAATTCAAAGATGATTTGGGGGACGGCGGGGAGATAAGGGAACTTACTAATTCTAATATAGATTTATCGACAGGTCTTAGAGTCCTTGGGCCAGCCTCCAACACGACAGATCCGCCATTAGGAAGACAGGGAAGCCGCTCACTTCGTATCCAGCCACCTAGCCTCTTCTGCTTCTCAACGAGCGTAATCTGGGCCGTAGGGAACCTTCTAGACAGGTGAAATGCACTCGACAAGCCCGTTATGCCGCCTCCCAGGACAGCAATGTGACGAGGAGGGGGCATATGACAACTCCCAGGGCTTTGCGTTTGAAATTTGGGAAAATGAAATGAAAAAGGCGAGAAATACGGGAAATTACCTAAAAAGGAAAGTTGCACGTGTCTCTTGGTCACGGCAGAACACAGTACACGTCGCGTGCGACTCGCAAAAGGTCCTCTTTTCCTCCACCCAACCCCCCCTCACGTCTCTTTCCCCTCTTCATATCCACATGGCTCGTACTCCAAAGAAGTCGACCAACCAGACGGAGAGCGCTGACCAGAATAATCACAGTAATCATATCGATGGTGGCAACGGAAATTTGAAGCAAAAGCAGCAGCAGCGTTCGCCCAGTCCTGCATTGTCGCCCACGGCAGAGAGTGAACGCCCCGTTGGTCCGCTGAGTATCGTCGTGTCTCCGGAAGAAAGGGAGCCGGTCAAAGTGAACAATGCTAGTCTATCAGAGCTCAAGAATGCATGCGACGATGCACTCAAACGCGTGCGTATTCTTTCTATCGTCCTTTTCCTTTGTTCTTTACACATCCTTCATTCCTATCCTCGCCTGTTCACTTTTCTTCCCTATCTTTTTCCCCCGTTTGCTGCTTGTTTCATTATATGCGATATGCGGGTTTGGCGCTGACGTGCTGTGTTTGTGTTTCATCCTGCCGTTGCTGCTGTTTCGGTCACCCAATTTATGCACGGCATATATATAAATAAAACAGTTCCTATCAAGACCGGAGTTATTCAAGCAGATCCATGCGCATACTGATATACGACTAGCGCTGGGCTGGTTGAGCGTGTTCGTGGCTGGTGGCACTGCGCTCTATGGATACAAAATCGAGTTTGAGAAATCAAAGCCCGTGGTGTGGGTCGGTCTCATCCTGTACGTATATACTTACCTCCCTTCCTCCCCTTCACACTTCCGGTCACCGCCCTTTCACGGAAGAAAAATGACCCTGAACTCATGCCTAATTTCACGGGTAACAGATACTGCCTCCTCACAACCCTCCAGACGCTATACGCCTACTTTGTCCAAGGCGATGTCGTGTTCGTCGGTAAACGCAAAACCTTTTCCAAACGCGTATGTTTCTTTCTCTTTTTTACTCGTGCTCCCCCAATCCTTACCTCCACACTTTGCAGATTGTAACAGAGCGAATTATCATCTCTTCACGCACCATTCCCGCCAAAAAACTGTCCGCTCCCTCCTCTTCTTCCTCCTCAAATTCCATACCACCAAACTACTCTTTGTCACTAACCTATCACCGGTCATCGTCCGGCGGCAAAACTCTTCTTGCCCGGGGCAAGACACGTGGAACGAAAGAGTACAACGCCTTCTTTGATGAGAAGGGCAACATGGACCAGGAGCGGTTCGAAAAGTGGGTAGGAGAGATGGTCGAAAGTGCGATGGAAGGGAAGACAAGTTGAATGTAACAAACTGTTGACTCTGTTCATGTGTTTATGTTTCCCCTCGTCTTCTTTTCCATTCTTCCCTTTTCTCTTTTTTTCTTCGCCTTGGAACCTCCTTAAAGAACCTCGTTATTCGTTATGGCTTAGTAGCATTATATACCGATGTACTTTGCTCCCCCTCCCCACTTCTCACCCTCTTTCCAAGAAACATGTCAACAAAACATAGTGAATACGTCGAGGTGCAATGTAGGATACATTGAGCAGCACAAAAAGACATTTGACCATCCCAAATAATGCATGATATGTGTGTGCAATTAAGATAGCGGGGGAGTTATAGGGGAATAAAGGAAGACATTCATTAGTCAATTAGGTACTTTCTCTTAAAGAAGGCACGTAGGTGGAATATCTGCCAGACTCCAAGACATGTAAGAGATACGATGGTGAACCATGCGAAGTTTTGTACGCGGATGTTTGTTGATACTGTGGGAGCGTATGGTCATCAGGAAGCATAAAAAAAAGGGCAGAGGGCAGGATGCTCACCATTTGTATCTGAGAACCGCTCTTCTCGGCGCTTCAGGTAAGACATCTCGTCGACGATTTCTTTGACTATGCCTTCGAGTTTACGCATCTCTGTTTCTAGCCCTGAGAGAGATTCCTGGTTCGCAATCGCACTGGGGATGATAGGGTTAGGTGGGCGCTATTGTACGAACGACAAAAGATAAAGACGTACTTGTAGTCTACTGCGTCTGCACCAATGTCAACATCCAGGTCGACGACGCGGGCGAGTTTGGATTGTTGGTCGTATGGTACGTCTGTAAGTAGGTTCGGTGAGCCCTTCAAAGTTCAGACACCTCGTAATAATGACATAAAACAAAGGGAGAAAATATCAAACCAGCATAACAAGAGGGGGGAAAAAGGACAAGAGTATCCAAGACGACACTCACCTCCCTCTATATAATTCCTGAAACACACGCCCACTTCGCCCTCCTCATGTGTGGTAACAGCGAGCCTAGCCTCAGCATTGATGTCGCGCTTGCTGAGGTAGACGTTCCGCTGTGAGGAGGAATCTATAATCTCAATGTCGACGCGCTGGTTGGGGCCTGGGGCGACATTGGCAGTGACAATGACGAGCGTGTTGGAGTGCGCTGTGTTCCAGATGCATTTTGCGGGCGGGTAACGTTGGGCTGGGAGGGAGAATTTGATGCAAGCTGCTGGGAGGGACGTGAGCAGTGATGGGAGGAGCAATAAAAGGAGAGTGGTGAGCGAGCTGGTGGGGTTCAGGAGCATCATGTGTGTGTGAGGGGGAGGAGTGTCTGGGAGGCGTTGGGTTAGGGTTGGAGTTGCTATGTGATGTAGTAGAGAAATGGGACGTACATGTAGGTGTTACTCGTGTTCTGTCTTTCTTTTTTTCGCTTTGGTGGGCTAGAAAATTATTAAGGATGTAACAAGGGTCGGTTTACGGAGTCGTGATTAATAACTAGCTGTGCCAATATGGGGAAGCAGCTCCGGGTAGTGGCTCGCTCGTTGTGCTCTAATCGTCACCAAAAGGTAGCCTAAAAGTTTTGAGAGGAAGAGGTCGTTCGTGGTGGCCTTGGTCGTCGTTGGGTACGTTGCCCGACTAAACTGTTTGTCGGTTGTCCAGTCCAACGTGGAACTACTCTATTCGTCCGATTAGGTATAACGTTCCCACGGCTTCAATAGGAATGGAATAAGGTTCCCACGCTATATGTATGTCTGTGGTACACAATGTGTGGCGCAAGTTTGTGCTTGTGATTCCTCTAAGTTGAACTTGAATATCCGTGTTACAGGCACGGGTCGACCAGCTCTGGGTTGTTCCGACGTTTTTCCCATCCTAGCAGAACAATACTTCTTTGTTCCATAATTGTCTTCATACATCTACATCACCACGCTGTGCTTTGCCACATCCACTCAGCAACCGTCAATATTGACGTGATGCCATTATAGCGATTGAATGTCACCAGCTTGCTCTACAGGGATGGCATATATATTGCACGCGATCCGCGCCCGCCTGAAATAGGAGGAGCTTTTGTTTTCTGCTAAACCTGCTGGAAACCTTAAAACCTTGCAAGAACAAGATTTGGTTCAATAAAACTCTGGTGTGGAGGCAAGTGGGCGCTTACTACAATCATTCCCTTCTTCCCACTTTCTCCTAGTTTGGAGTTTTGTTGTCTGCTTGTCCGCTGTGCGGTTTCTCACTCTTTTAACTACTCTTCCCTTTCTTTTGTGGTTTCTGAATCTTTTACTCTTTCCACGTTATGGATCACCTCATCATTGATGATGTTGACCCAAATATTGTATATTCCCCTGGTTGGGTAACAGCCGGAAGCTCTTCTGAGTTCAACAACACCGTGCATGGGACTCAGACTGCTGGTGCTCGTGTAACTTATACTTTCAGAGGTAAAGTATTTTCCGACATATTCTCCTCTTGTTTCTCACCTTCGAAACACCACTCAACTCAGGCTCCTTCATCTCTGTATTTGGCACATTGGGCAGTGACCAAGACTCTGTAATCCCCAACGCAACTTTCAGCGTCGATTATTCAGCACCACTTCCGATCTTAGGAAAACCTACGGGCTCAAACCAATATAAACACGTATACTTCCAGTCCGGCCAGCTAACTGATGACGAACACACGCTATCATTGACGCCCACCGCCCAGGGTGCTCTCCTCTGGGTCGACTTTTTCCTCGTCACTCCTTCTACAAACAGAACCACCAAACAAGGCACGAAGCTCGTCAAAGTTGACGACAACGACTCCATTGTGGAATACAGCGGCAACTGGACAAAAGACGCCCACCCCTCGGACTTTCAATCGACTACCCACTTCTCCCAGGGCAGTGGGTCCAGCGCATCATTCTCTTACTTTGGTATTCTGCTCTTCCTTTGCTTCTGCTAGTAGCCTTGCACAATTAATTAACTAAATTCCTTGGTGAATAGGCACCTCGGTTACGGTGTACGGCAGAGTTGCGAACACTTCGACATCACAGAGTTTACCGGCTGCAGTCTTCACTGTCGACGATGGTGTCCCAACGGCATTCAACCCGATAACACCACCACAAGAGAGCACTTTATTCCAGGTGCCTCTCTATCGTTCTCCGGATCTACCGCTTGGCCCCCACACAGTAAAGGTACAATCCCGAGACAACTTGCCAGTGTATCTCGACTTTTTCATGTTTGAGCAACCTGCCAACCTGCCTTCGACTGTAGTCAACGTCCCAGGGCCGACAACTTCAGCTACGACACCAACAAATTCGGGGTCGAGCGGTGGCGGAGGGACTGCCTCCGTCGGCGCGGTAGTAGGCGGTGTTATTGCTGGAATTATCGCCATTCTGGCTATGATGTTCCTCGCGTTCTGGATCTGGAGGAGGAAGGCCATGAAGTCTAGGCGCAAGATGTCAGTTTGTATGTATTCCAATCGTTTTTCGTCATGTTATCCATCATATCTGACGATTTTGGCTCGCTTGTTGAAGATTTGGACCAAGAATTACCACCAAGACCACTCACGATGGAACAATACACGATCAACCCGTTTAATTCAATGCAAGTAGGCATGAACCAGGTAGCGGTAGACCCACCCATTCCAATTCCAATCCCAACGCCACTTCCAGTCCCGCCTCCATCGGCGCCTCCGCCCGTGGCTGGACCCTCGTTGTCCCCACAGTCAATCTATAGCTACAACCCACCAACCGAAGCGAACAACGATCTTGATCTCCAAAGTCCACAAACCGAGGCTAGTCAGTACATCATAAGAAAGGGTGAACGAATACGCTTGGAACCAAGGCGCTCTGTCCCGCCACCATACAGACGCGAGAGTTAGATTCTTTCCTGTGCGGCGTGTGTGGTTTGATGCGATGCGTGAGTTGTTTGTGTTGGTCAGAATTGAGCATCATGGGTAATTTATTTATTTATTTATTTTTTAGTGGTTTTCTTTCTGTGTTGTGGTGCTGCTTTCCTGGTTGCTTTCCTAGTTGCTTTCCTAGTTGCTTAGTTATCGCTTTCTTCTTCTTACTGTATCACTTGGATTGTTATCGTTAGTAATGTCGTACTGCTTTTTATTTCTCTTGTTTATTTGTTTTTTGGTTGTTTGGTGAAGGTTCAATAACTCGAAATCCAGGGGGCGAAAGAAAAATCAAGTAAACAACTACGATGCTCGTTGACTTTGACGGTTCCTCCTTTTGCAATTCTATATTATATTATCTCGTGTATCTCCCCCTGCCTTGCAAAAATATCCATTATAGTGTACTGCCGGTGTGCATTGTTAATAATATGGTTAACCTAGATCTACTTCCTCCACCCGTTGTGGCACGTGTCTGTTTGCATTTATCCTTTGTTCATTCTGCTATGGTCGCGTTAGTGGTCTTGACCTCAAGTTCTATAAATGGAATAGGGTTGCAGATGGGAAGCTAATTACCGTGGAACACGATCTCGAAACGGTCAAAAGATTGTGATTGTTTGGCAGACCTTCTACTACTCCAAGGATCTATAACACAGCTTTGACTTGCGAAAAAGACATCTTAGGATGAAGCTGAGCACTATTCAGTGTGTCTGGTCCATTTTTGTGTGAGAAAAAAATAAAAATAAAAACAGCTTGGCAGCATCATGATGCGGCTGGATTTGATTCTGATGAATTACTCCAAAGTTTTCTTTCACTGTCCGATGACATGGCAGCACCCATTAACAATTTACAGAGTGACTAAATTGGCAATGGGCATAATATTACAAAAGGGTATAATGATTCAAGAGGCTGGACCATACACCATTTGATGTAATGGACAAGAAAAAGTGCATGTCCACATGGTAGCATTCAAAACCCATCTGAGGGTCAGGCAATCATTGGGTTAGATGGGTTAGGTGCCTCAGACCTCCCATCATGAGTGCAACCACTACCATAGTTGTGTTAGCAGCAATCTAAGATAATATCAATATCTCAGTGATAATGGAAACACTGTATATATTGGTCATTTACCTAAGATAATATCAATCTGAGATAAAGTTAGAATTGTACATAAGAGAAGTATTAATATACTCACATCTCAGTGATAATGGAAACACTGAAGTGTGAGTGGGAAATTTTCATGTAGATTGTTAGAATAGCTGCCCATAAGGTGCTAAAGTATTGGACCATAGATAGTTATTAATAGTTCAATCTAATCATAGCTAGCCATGTGTTGTCCATCCATCTGTTATGCCCTCCAACCTTCAGCACTCAAGGTTCAACCCCTAAGTGCCCCTTTTACTATCAGCCCCTATTTTTGACGCTTCGACACTTCTTTGTTTACCTTTGTTTATTCAAATGCGAATATTGGTTAACTTACTGACTTGGACAGTGTCGAAATTATATGCTCACAAATAATTGAAGACATCTGTCAACAAAGCAGATATTGAATCATTGATTAGATAGCAAGAATGATGATGCTCTTGTTCTGTCATAAGCAGAATCAAGTCATCATGACTCATCATTGATATGACATGAGACTGATGACACAGCAGAGAATGGAACTGTCAAATAAGCTATTCCTTCTCACACTTGACATGACATGGGAATGGGATTGATAATCCACTGACTCAGCACATAACCATGTCTGACATTTTGTGTATTTTTCTTCTATTAATATACTGGTCTGAAATGTATAAAAGCCCTGTATTCTGTAGCTAGAAAAATAACAAACTTCATTCTCTCAATTGTTGAGCCTCTGCCTCCTCTTGAAATCTTGCTACACGCTACTCTCTTCATCGTTTACTACACCGCTCTAGATTGTAAGTGAAGTCTTACTTAACTAGCTGCTGTGTGTTGCTGTTGTTGCCCTCTCAACAGACAGTCATTTCACCTACAGTCATACATTCTGACTACTACCTTGGGCTACTCTGGTCCCCAGGTGTCCTTATTCATCACCTTACCAATATTCTTGCTCATATTACAACTAGAGATAACCATCAACTATCTCTTACTCATTTCATCCTACTATTTTAACTCTTCTTAGTTACCACTTCATGTATATAAGTAGTAACTACTTGCCTAGGATTCCCTAGGCTTTCAATACAAGTATCTCCTCCACTCTCACCTCACTCTCATTGTCTGAGGATCTACCTAGAGCATCGCTCTACCTAGTGACCAGACACATCCTTATCTCATCTAAGCAGTGGTTACCTTGCCATTGCCACTCATCTTGAGAGTCCTATACTTGGTCTTCGGCTTACTGCCTGAGCACTGAGATAGATGTCCCTTACAGATTTCTTTGCCAATTAGCCCCATGTTGGTAAGGTTTATTAGCTTTGACGTTGGCCAGTTTAGATGAAGAACTGGAACCCTGATTTGATTGCCATTTTGGCATATACGGCTTTTTATTTTTAAAGGAGGATTTATTCACGTAGTTGACATGATGTCCTCCAGAACTTGATTTCATCATAAGTTGATGACACTTGTGTTCCTCCTCAATAATAGGAGTGATCTTTTCAACTGTCAAAGTTTCCTTTGAATGAGTTGCTAAGATTGTGGATGCAAGGTTGTCCCAACCAGCAGGAAAAGCCACAATGACCATAATGGCCTGGAAAGCATTACTGACAGGCTCTCCATATGCAGCTAGATGATTAAACATGGTATTTAATTCACCTAAGTCCTTCATAAGGCTGTTTGGATTCATTTTATATTGCACACAAGTTCTAAAATTGTTGAAAATGGCTGAAATACCAGGTGTATCAAATCGTGTTTTGATATTGTTCCAGGATGTTTTGGCATTATCTCCAATTAAGTAATGGAGTTTTATGATAACCATCATTTTAAGTAGGCCAAGTACTTGGACATTCAACTTTTTCCAAGTATCATAGCCTTCTTCTTTTGGTCCAGGTCCATCAGTAGTTATTGTATCCTGAAGATTTTGGACTTGAAGATATGCTTCTGTAAGTGAGGACCATTGATGGTAATTGCTTCCATCAAGTAATGGTATACTGTTTATCATGTTGCCAGAGCCTTCTCCACCTACTAGTGTGCTGGCACAGTGGGTTTTGGCTAAAGACTTGATTACTGACCAACCAACAGGATCACTAGGTTTTAAGGATGAGTCAAGTAAGATATGCACAAATCCTTGGTCAAGTGTAACTCTGAACTTGATGTCTTTGTGGTACTTGTGATTAATCTGTGTCAAGTATTTAACAGTGGGCCATTTGGGCCATGCGCAAAGTCCAAGGTTTTTTTTTTTTTTTTTGAATAGTAATGTTTATTGTTTAAGTATGAGCTACGAACTACGAACTACATCGATTGTGTAATTAAATCCCCTCGAGAGTGTAAGGGACATCTACAGTATCTCAGTGCTCAGGCAGTAAGCCAAAGACCAAGTATAGGACTCTCAAGGATAGCGGCAATGGCGAGGTGACCACCGCCTAGATACAGTAAGATAAAGATATGCCTGGTCACTAGGTAGAGCAATGCTCTAGGTAGATCTTCAGACAATGAGAATGATGAGAGTAAGAAGGATACTTGTATTGAAAGCCTAGGGAATCCTAGGCAAGTAGCTACTGTTTATATACATAAGGTGGTAGCTAAGGCAAACTAGAATAAGGCAATGAAACAAGTAAGAAGATAAAGATAGCTACTACTTGTAACCAGATGAGTAAGTAGCTCGGTGGGGATGAGTAAGGATGCTTGGGGACCAGAGTAGCCTGAAGCAATAGTCAGCAATGTTGACTACAGATGAAAACACTGTCCATAGAGGCAATAAAGGTGAGTATTCGCAAAAGGATAAATAAAGGTAAACAGAGAAGCGTCGAAACGTCGAAAATAGGGGCTGCATAGTAAGAGGGGCGCTTAGGGGTTGAACCTTGAGCGCTGAAGGTTGGAGGGTGTAACATGACCCTCTCTCTAAGATCACTGTCCCAGTGATCAGACTCCGGACATGGTAAAGGCAAGGGCTTGACCCTTGAAGATAAGGTGTGCTAATTGTTGTTTTGAATTGGCAAAACATTTCCGATTTTCTCACAATATTCCAACGAAGCGACGAGCATGGTCAGGACCTGTGATAGCATAATGATATACTTGACCACAATATTTATCCTCTTTCCATTCTAGATCCTCCCAATTGATGTGATCATCATCCCATGCCTGGAAAGGTTGGTAGCGAGGCAAAAGGAGTGGCAATGGTTGAGGGGATGGGGGTGGAATGGGGATGACTGGTGGGGGTGCTAATCGAGTGGTCATAGTGTTAAGAGTAGTCACCTCTTGATGCAATGATTGAAGTTGTTGTTCTAACCATTGGTTCGTTGCATCTGCTGAGGCACATAATTCATTTATCACATCCTGATTAATCTGCCAGATGTTGACTTTCTCCAGTATTTCAGCTTGTCGTACTGCCATGGTCTGGATTAAGGTCTGGAGCTCATGGATTTGGGTCTCTATTGTTCTGATGCTGCGGGGAGAGTGCTTCACTAGTGTCTGGAATTGTGATGAGAAATGATAGAACTTGGCTTTGAGCCTCCTGAAGGCCCAGATTGGGTGGCACCACATGACTAGCAGCTCTGCTAGATCTGGTGTAGGGGGGGGGTCTATTTGTTCATTGTTGGTTTGAGAGAGGATGATGAGGAAGGGGGTGCTGAGAGTGATCAGGATGATGATGGCGGTGGGAGAGTTGGGAAGTGGGAGTGGTGGCCATTGAATGGGAAAGGTATTGTTTAATGCAAAAAGCGATAAGATGCCAGAATAGAGCAAAAACAATGAGAAGACAGGCGAGGACATCATTCATAAGATAGGTGTGTGTGTGGTTTGATAGTTCTTCATCGTTTTTACTGTCTTCTTTTATATGTTTTCTCCTTCTTTTGTGATTGGTGTGATAAGAATTCTTCCAATTTTGCTTTGGCATTTGTCAGATTACTGCGGCTTTCCCATGTATTTTCTTCATTAGAATATCCTTTCCATTTGATCAAGAACTTTGTGGTTCTTCCAACACGATGCTGTGCTAAAACGCGTTCCACTTCATATTCTTTCTCCTCATTGATGATCACTGGTGGCGGTGGCGTGGGAGTTTTCTGTA
>KZ302074.1:0-69449 GCA_002554575.1 Amanita thiersii Skay4041 | reverse complement strand
TTGTTGGAAGTACAATAGTAGTGCTACAGCTTGCAGTTTTGTGACATGTGACGTCATATTTTCCATATTTGGTAGTTACACTGTATCAGTAGCATAAGTCCTAACCACGACGCTGTATTCCATCCTCTGGTGCGAGTTATACCTTTCTTCAATCATCGCTGGAACCGGTGGTCTCAATTATGTTGCTGCTCAGGAGCTAATCCTCTGGAAGGTTTCCATCCCCATAAACTCCAAAGACTTAAAAAATTTTGCTCCTGGAGATGAAGAGGCTCTGGATAGTATTATCGCCTTGAAGCACGTGTTTCCTGATGTTCCCCGGCAAGATCATGTACATATCGTGATTGGGTATCCTAGTCCTTGTGGGCATAGCTCTCTGATCAACATCTGTGCTCAAACTGATCATTGCCTTCAGTCCAACGTCGTTTCAGGGACCAAAGGCGTTCCTGCCTGCTTCAACTTCGTGCTCACCTCCCAGCACCCTCTGTTTCTGTGCAATCGTCATCTCTGGCCTCTATTCAAGGTGACATACTCACAGATAGTACAATTGCCTGTCATTGTCCACAAACGATGCAAATTACTCCCATCAGTTTGTTGGACCCCGTATTTGGGAAACTCGAAGACGACATGCAGAATCTTCAGCCGAGTTGGAAGGACTTTGCATTCGCTCGTGAATTGAATACTGAGATGTCCCAGTTCTACAAGAAGGAAGATCTATACATCACAAAACTCCAAAGGTTATTCAGGGAATATGACCTTCCAGTACACCGCAAGATCGTGGGCAAGTCAACCACGGTGTCAGATAGTGACCATGATCATCACTCGTTGCAACTTGTACTAACTAGCGCAGAAAAGAAGAGCCATACCTCGTTCTTTGATGTCCTTTTCTCTTATATTCGAAATCTCATTCACACATATGATACCAACTCAGAGTTACGCAATACGCCTCTTCCCGCCATTCTCCTGTTTTGTGACGGCCTTGTTCGGTTCTTTCTTTGTCATATCTCTGCTGAACTTCATACAGGTGGCTTTCTCGGAATTGCGGGAGTGCTTTTCACCACCCGACCCCATTGTGAACTCCTGGGTCCTGTCTTACCTCTCTTCTGGAATGAGCGTTCAGATGCATTCTGTCTGCAACTTGCACGTGCACCTGGTGGCATCAAGAATGCTATGAATGACTTGAAGATGAGATACTCTAAAAGTAAACTGCTTCGCGAGATCAGGGCGAATGAGTATCCATACGTGACTAGCTATCAACTGAATGACGAGAAGTATCCCTTTGTCTATGATGAAGAGCAACCCTTCAAATCTCATCGGGTTTTCATTGCCCAGGGTGGTGGAAGAAGAATATGTGTGAAGTTTGTGAGACGGTATTCTCAAGAAGCGCACAAATTCTGGGAAGAGCGGGGACGAGCACCGAAGTTGATTACTGTCGATACGCTACCCGCTGGCTGGCTGATGGTCGTTACTGAGTATCTTCAAGGTTTCGAGCATTGGAGGTCGCCACCGAAGAGTGTTTGGCTTGAGCTTGTGGCGCTTATTGATGACTTCCAACGGCATGGGTTCGTGCATGGTGACATTCGTGAAGCAAATATTCTTATCGGTCCTGAACAGGAAAGTGATGAACTGGTGTTCAAGCTGATTGACTTTGACTGGGCTGGCAAGGTTGGAATGGCCCACTATCCCCCACGACTTCATCCTGCGACTCCGAGAGCGAGTGATGTATTACCCTGTGGAGTTATACAATTTGCACATGATAGTTACATGGTGAATCAATTGCCTTATTCCATGTAGGTTCGAATTATACGATTCCCGAGTGCAATAAATGTATTGATGATACCTTGTTTTCATTGTTGCTTAATCATATCCTGAGAGCAGAGGATTAGTGCGTATAATGTAGTACTTATCATTTATTGGTACTGTTGAGTAGGCAGTGTACGACATGACGAAATAAAATGATGAGGTAAGAATATGTAACAGTCCAAGCCAGTGGAAGTCGCCTCGAGATGTCGACAGGTGCACAGGCACTCGCCCAAATATTCTATCACGCTGCCCGCTCTATAGGGTATGTGTTTCGCTTACTCATTTGCTGTACAAGTCTACAACTTGAAAGACATCCTACAGACCACGAAATCCAGATTATGAATCAAGTTTACAGGGTGCTGGGGTAAAATGGAATCCAAAGGCCACTCGCAGAAGTTCACGGCTAGGCATGTGATTTGGTGCCTGCAATGATGACTATCTGAAAAGTGAAAAGGTTGTGTCAGCGAGAGAAGCCAGTTGCCACACTCGTTGCAAGGGAAGCATACTGGTGGCACTGTCAGGTCGCCGAGATCGTCATTACATTGCCACTGTACGTCATTCTTTCATTTTTGATTATGACACTCTCGTTGCCATGTTGTCATGCGTTGTATCACCGACGTCCCCCTTATGCAAGACGGTGTATGGACATCATGGCAAGTCAGTTCCTACAAACAGAATTGAGTGTTGGGAATAAGGCATTATCGCGAACGAACAAGATTGAATGGAATGCCACCTGAAATAGCCCGCGAGCTGTTTCAGTCATGACGAGGGAACCCGGCACAAGGTTTATTTCTAACGTTTCAATCGCACCAAGGCACACAACCCGAGGATGCGTGATTAGAGTGGTGAATGAATGATATATCTAGTTTCGTCATCAAGGTAGACGGAGATACTAGAAAAGGCTTGAGGACAATCCAGAACCTGCATGTTTGGAGTTTGTTCGGGCCGCCAACGACTCCTTCAGCTTTGGCGTATTATTGGGCATGTGCATATAGTTCATTGTCGCAGCTAGTGTGGTGAGTTTCTTGTCGCGCCCATTGTTCTTCCATTCAACCTGATGCCAAAAATGACATGCGGTACTGTCTCCATTTTGTCTGTTTTTCAACTGCTGTTTTCTAAACATTTCGCATTTCTTGCGAATCCATCATGTCCGACAACTGTGAGCAGCAGCTGGTAGTTTTTTCTCTGATGTAATTTATTAGCGGGGAGTGTACAGACACCCCGGATGTCATAGAAAAGCAAGAGTTGGGGTGTTTAACATACTAGCCCCGCTCATGATTCCAACAGAGAATGATCGAGAAATATGTCAAATAAACTTAGATGTCCTATGGGCGTTCATATAACTCGGGGGCCGCTGTTTTTGGCTTCTTTCATGCTGTCATATGGGAGGGAAGCAGATACCTCTTTGAGGAGCACAGATGATGCATAAAAGGACCTCCTTGTTCGTCTTTGAGTCCTCAGGATCTCAAAACCTCTTACTCGAATGTGAGTACTTCTCTACAGCCCATGCAGAACTCGCTTTTACTCACACGATACACAGTTGTTGCTTTTTGCATTCATCAACTCTCACAGCGTATAAGGTAGGCTGAATAGCGTCCCTGCTGCTGTTCAGAGTTTTTCGAGGGATTGAACGTGGGCTGACAATATTTAGCGTTTAGCAGAATGAAGATTGCTACTATCATTGCACTCCTTTTTGCAACCACCGTGATTGCTATTCCCGCCACTGCTGACGAAGCGGCAGCTGACGAGGCTGGCCAAGTTAGCGGACATGGTGATGACAATCATGGGGGCGATCACGGTCATGATAGGAGGTGCTGGGACTCTTGTATCCCTCGTAATTACAGGTGCCCGTGGGGATACGAGCGCGAGTGGCGTCATGGATGCTGGACCTGCTGCAAGAGGGACCGCTACTGAACGCCTTGTCGAAGTTAATGCTATGGAGGTCAACTTGAATGAGAAATGCAGATTGACTGAAATGTAAAGTAGATCTTTGATAGGACAATGTGTTGAAATATATGTGTGTTGAATTGTCTGATGAGTCCAAGTCGCGCTTTCTCAACACGTGGAGGTCACGTGTCCAAATTATTTCGCCAGAGTGAGACTCTGGCGAAAGTCTGAGTCATCGTAGGAACGATGAGGAAACACATTGCCGCCAGTGTCTGGGTTGATCATGCAGAGAGCTGCTAGTGAGCGTACATCATCGCAACCCCACTAGTTGCCATTCAGCCTCATTTCCCGAGTCACTGGTACTCAACCTCCCGGCCCTGTGCTGTGCGGCACACTTGTCTGATGGCACAAAGAAACAGGCCTCTTGGTACGTACTCCGGTCATGTATCCGAAATATATATATATATATCACTTTGAGGACATTACGGAAAAATCACTTCGTCCCACTAGACTGAATTGTAGTGGACATTTCAATAAATCAATATGCCTACCGAACTCAAGCTTATCTGCCATGTTGAAGGACACCCCGTCAGTCAACTATTTTCAGTCCGCATTACAACAACGCACAGTGCACTTCTCTGACCTCAGAGAGTTAATCAAGAGTAATAGCTCGAATACATTTGAATATGTGGATGCAAATGCCATTGTTGTCCGGAAAGTGACAAACACCGTTCCGAGAAGTGAAGTACTAAATGGAAACGTTATTAATAAAAAGGCCTCCTTTGTTCCATCATACTATATGAATTGCACCAGGTATTAGAGGAAACTGACTCGGCAAATTGCAGAATAACTATTAGCCTGCATGCAGTGACGTACATAATTGGCTACGCGGGCTTTGCTAACATTCGGTTGTTTACGAAGCGAGAAATATCTTTGTTGGCGTCAAAGAATCTGGCTACCGTAAGATCAAACCTCAATCGATTGTCCTGCTTCCAACTTGAAGCTGTGTGTTCAATATGGTGGCTGGAATAAATGGCGGCCCGGGCACGTAATTGCCACGTGCTAACCAAAGGAACTCGGAAATCAAGCTGCAACCAAAACGTGCCAGTGGGCTGCAGCCGCAATCTTTCACCACAGTGACCAGCTATGACGGATGAACTCAAGCTTACCTGCTATATCGAAGGAGATCCCGTCACTCGACTTTTCTCAGTTCGTATCCCAACGACGGATACAGTTGAGGACCTCAAAGAGTCTATCAAGAAGAAACAGAAGAATACGTTTCAACAAGTCGATGCATGTGACCTCTTCATCTGGAAACTAACTACCAAGGTTCCGACAGCCGAATTGCACGATGGGAGCGCCAACATATCCTTCAACAAAGAGGAATCAAGTGACCCTATGGCCATACTGTCAACAATCTTTCCTGTGCAACCCAATGTTGCTAATTTACACATCATTATCAAACCCAGTGAGTGGTAGTATTTCCCAGTAATCGTTATCCTAATTATTCCATGCAGCCCACCTAAATCTCAATTGTTATGTGATGGGACAAGATCCTCGTAATGGTACTTTCCCAGTTAGGGTAGACTGGTCGAGGAGCATCAGCGCGTTGAAACAAGCGATCAAGCGTGAAAGGAGTGAACTCAGAGATATCCTATCACAGGAACTTACTCTCTGGAAGGTTTCTATTCCCATTCAATCCGAACAAAATCTCAAAAATTACATTCCTGTTGAAGAATCCCTGCATAGCATTGTGAGGATCAGGGATTTATTCCTTGACGTACCTCGGGACGGCCATGTCCACATCGTGATAAAACATATCAGTCCATGTAAAGGTGATCGTCTAATCTTATACACACTTGAGCTGATTACCACTTTCATTTGAACGCCACTTCAAGAAGCAAAGGCGTTCCTGCATAGCAAACCTCCGTGATAGTCTGCTAGCGCCCTGTGCAGCTCTCCAATCGTCATCTATGGCCTCAATTCAGGATGAAATGCTGACACAGGGCGCGATCGCTTGTCACCGTCCGCAAACGATGCAGATCACTCCCATCAGTCTGTTGGACCGCGTATTTGGGAGACTCGAGGTTGATGTACAGAATCTTCAGCCAAATTGGGAGGATTTCGCATTCGCACGCGAACTGAGTGCTGAGGTGTCTCAATTCTACAAAAAGGAAGATGTACGCATCAAAAAGCTTCAGGGGTTATTCAAGAAACACGGTCTTACCATACATCATGAAAACGTCGGAAAGTCCATATCGTCAGGAGGCGACCGTAGCCATCACTCACTGTAATTGGTACT
Source organism: Amanita thiersii Skay4041 (assembly GCA_002554575.1). Classification (NCBI taxonomy): domain Eukaryota; kingdom Fungi; phylum Basidiomycota; class Agaricomycetes; order Agaricales; family Amanitaceae; genus Amanita; species Amanita thiersii. The sequence continues at coordinate 63,460 of KZ302074.1, read as the reverse complement.
GACAGGCACAGAAAACAGCAAGAGCCATGACATGTTCTTTGATGCGCTCTTCTTTTGTGTTCGAGAATTGATTCATACGTATGATAACATGCCACAGCTGCGCAGCACTCCTCTTCCTTCTGTTTTGTTGTTTTGTAACGGTATCGTTGATCCTATCTTTGCCTTACCTCTGCTCATCTGCATCTAGGCGCCTTTCTCGGAATTGCTGGTGTGCTTCTCACTAACAGGGTCCATTGTGAACTCATGAGTCCAATTTTACCGCTATTCTGGAATGAAGGGTGTGATGGATTCTGTCTACAACTTGCACGTGCACTGGGTGGCATCAGAAATGCTGTCAATGACTTGAAGGCGAGATACTCCAACAGCAAGCTTCTACTGAGCGAGATCAAAATGAATGATTTTCCATATATGACTAGCTATCAACTGGATAGAAAGGAGTATCCATTTCTTTATGACGAACACCAACCCTATGCATTTCATCGGGTTTTCTTGGCACGGGTTCCCAGACGAAGGATATGCCTCAAGTTTGTCAGACGATACTTACAAGAAGCGCATAAATTCTGGGAAGAACGGAATAGAGCGCCCGAATTGATTGCTGTCAATGCCTTTCTCGCTGGCTGGTTGATGGTCGTCACAGAGTATCTTCAAGGGTTTGAGAATTGGAGATCGCCACCAGAGAGTCTTTGGCGAGAACTTGCGAGGCTGCTCAATGAGTTTCAGCAACATGGATTCGTGCATGGTGACATTCGTGAGGCCAACATTCTGATTGGAAGAGAGGAAGGGAGTGGCGAGCTGGTATTTAAGCTGATTGACTTTGACTGGGCTGGCAAGGTTGGAATGGCCTACTATCCGTCACGACTCCATCCTGCAATTTCGAGAGCAAAAGACGTGCTACCATGCGGTCTGATCCAGTCTACACATGACAGCTATATGGTGGAGCAACTGCCTTATTCTGTATAGGATTGGACTATAGAATCGACATGTCGTTTCAATATCTTGTGTTTGTCGTCTTCCGCTACTGCTAATTGACACTTTAATCATGTGTGTTAATCCTGTATCAATGTTATGAGAACGTAATATCTAATTTGCTGAGGTGACGGTTTGTCAACGACACTCGTGCCAACGCTGTATCGCTAAATGGGAAGATGGGTGCTAGTAGTGAGGCACGTGACTCAGATTTAATCTTATTATTACATTGCGGCCTTTGTACTCATGTACTCATGACTCATGTGCTGTCACTAGGGACAAATTGCGGTGTTGTGATTTTGGGTCGCCGCTTGGGCTGAGGTAAGGAATCAATTGGGAGGTTGGGGGTGGGGGTGTCCTAGGGTCATGACTCGGACTGCCACTCGTCACAAACTTGAACTCGAACCATCCTTGATTTGCTGGACTATCCATTTGACTGTATCGTGCCACGGAATGTCGGACAAACTGAGGCTTGTTTGCCACATCGAAGGGGACCCAGGCACTCGACTCTTTGAAGTTCACATTCCAACGACACGCTCAGTCGCGTTCCTTAAAGAATGTATCAAGAGCAAACTGCATAATACGTTTGAGCATGTAGATGCCTGTGAACTCGTTATCTGGAAGTTGATTGGCAAGGCGCCAATAAGCAATGTCCTAGATGGAAAATTTGACCCATCTGCCAACAGACAAGAACTACGGAATCCCATTGCTACACTGTCAGGGATCTTTCCGGAGCAACTTGATGTAGTTGATGTACACCTCCTTATCAAGCCTCCACCTCCTAGTGCATGTTCACATTTCTCATAGATAATGATCTTAATCATTATCTGCAGAACCACAACACAGAGTCCCATATTTGACGCTTAAGTGTTAGTTTGTTGGCTGGGACCCTCGTAACTATACTTTCTTAGTGCAAGTCGACTGGTTTCAAGACATCCATGCATTGAAGAAGGAGATCATTTCTGCAAGCAGCGAACTCCATAACGTCGTCGCTAAAGAGCTAATCCTCTGGAAGGTTTCCATCCCCATAAAATCTGAAGAACTCGAAAATCTCATTCCTGCAGATGAATAGACCCTGGACAGCACCATCGCCTTGAAGAACATGTTTCCTGATGTCCCCAGGCAAGATCACGTACACATAGTGATTAAATGTCCTAGTGCATGTGAGCATAGCTTTCTCATCAATATACGTCTTCAAACTGATCACTGCCTTCAGCCCAATGCCGCTTCAGGAACCAAAGGTGTTCTTCCCTAGCTCAACTTCGTGCTCGCCTCCCAGCACCCTGTGTTTCTGTGCAATCATCATCCCTGGCCTCGATTCAACGTGGCATACTCACAGAGGGTACAATCGCCTGTCATCTTCCGCAAACGATGCAGGTGACTCCCATCAGTTTGTTGGACCCTGTATTTGGGCAACTCGAGGATGACATGCAGAATCTTCAACCGAGTTGGAGTGATTTTGCATTCGCTCGTGAACTAAATTCTGAGATGTCCCAATTCTTCAAGGAGGATCTATGCATCACAAAACTCCAACGGATATTCAAGGAATTTGGCCTCCAAACACACCGCAAGATTGTGGGCAAGTCAATCACAGTATCAGACAGCGACCGTGACCATTACTCATTGCAACTCGTACTAATGGGCGCAGGAAATAAGACCCATGCGTCGTTCTTTGATGTCCTTTTCTCCTATGTTCAGAATCTAATTCACACAAATGACACCGTACCAGAGTTACGCAACTCTCCCCTTCCTGCCGTTCTCTTGTTTTGTGATGGTATCGTCAGTTTTTCTTTGCATTATCTATGCTCAATCTTAACCAGGTGGGTTACTCGGAGTTGCTGGAGTATTTTTCACCACCCGAGTCTATTGTGAACTTCTGGGTCCTGTCTTACCTCTCTCTGGAATGGGGCTCTGATGGATTCTGTCTGCAACTTGCGCGCGCATTAGGCAGTATCAAGAATGCTGTGAATGATCTGAAGATGAGATATCCTAAAACCGGACTTCTGAATCACGAGATCAAGACAAATGAGTATCCGTATGTGACTAGCTATCAACTGAATGGCGCGAAGTGTCCGTTTGTCTACGACGATGATCAACCCCTTGAATCTCGCCGAGTTTTCATCGCCCAGTGCGATGGAAGAAAAATATGTGTGAAGTTTGTGAGGCGGTACTCTCAAGAAGCACACAGATTCTGGGAAGAACGGGGACGAGCGCCAGAATTGATTGTGGTCAACATGCTACCTGCTGGCTGGTTGATGGTTATTATGGAGTATCTTCAAGGGTTCGAGCATTGGAGCTCACCGCCGAAGAGTCTTTGGCTAGAACTTGTGACGCTCATGAATGAATTTCAGCAGCACGGATTTGTGCACGGTGATATTCGTAAAGCAAATATCCTGATTGGGCGAGCGGAAGGAAGTGGCGAGCTCGTGTTCAAACTGGTCGACTTTGATTGGGCTGGCAAGGTGGGTATGGCCCACTATCCTTCAAGACTTCATCCTGCGATTATGAGAGCAAAGGGTGTATTGCCATGTGGTGTTATTCAGTTTGCACATGATGATTATATGGTGGAACGACTATTTTATCATGCTTAGAATTTGACAAGACAATGAGTGTGTATGAGAGGAGAACACTAGTAGAGGTGTTAGGAATATATGCATGCATGATTCAATTTGTTCGTGAACGGCGCCACTGAGTTCACAATGTGTTTCCACTGATGCCAGTGTTTGGTTGAGCCAAAAACTTCAGGAGCAGCAACAAACACCAACAACGTCAATGACGACCAAAAGGGATTTTGATGTTATCGTTGAAGGTCATGATGTTTGTGTCTTTGACTTTCATATGACATTTTGGATGAACTCCAGCCACCTCCGATTTAGCTCTGCACTTCCATTCCAACAAAACTAACTCGGACAATAAGACCCGTCATTAGCAGTGACTCTAGCGAAGACACTGGTGCTGCTCATTGATCCGTATCCGTACATACCTGCAACAATGGAAGCAGGCTCTTATTTATTCTAAAGTGGTGTGTGCTTACCCCTCTCCTCTTTATCGTGGTGCCTAGCTATTCTTGACTTGACATTCCATTACCTAGCAATTCAGATTTTAATGACAACGCAGGAAAGAGAGGATAGCCTAGTGAGGTGTATTCGTGGATGTACAGAAAACGTAAACGATCAAGTGGTGGCTTATCATTCGATTGTTGCATAATTGATATCTCAATATCGCACAAGACCCATAATGAGCGAAACACAAAGACAAAATTTACAATCACTGGCAATCAGAAGACATCCATATTCACTTGTTTTGCAATTGGCAAATTCTCTTGAATATCTGACTTTGGACATATTAACACGATACAGCACACATATATTCGACACATTGTCCTATCAAAAAGACCATCGGCTACTACATCTCAGTCAAAGACTATTCCTGCATTTCTGATTGATCCCCCCTAACGTTGCTTATCTTCAACAAGGCATTCAGTAGCGGTCCCTCTTGCAGCAAGTGAAACATCCACGATGCCAGTCACGCTCATATCCCCGCGGGCACCTGTAATGACGAGGGATACAATAGTCCCAGCACCTTCTGTCGTGGCCATGGCCATGGTCATGGTCATCATCCCCATGACCGTTGTCACCATATCCGCTGTCCTTGTCAAGCTCGTCAGGCGACCCAATGGCGTCGGGTGCCTCGGCTTCATTAGCGGCGGGAATGGCAATCGCGGTGGCTGCGAAAAGGAGTGCGATGATAGTAGCAAGCTTCATTCTGCTACAGGCAAAATACATCAGCCCACATTCAATCCATTGAGCCCTCTGAACAGCTGCGAGGACGCCACTCAGCCTACCTTATACGCTGTGAGAGTCGATGAGTGCAAAAGGCAACAACTGTGTGATGTGTGAGTAAAGGCGAGTTCTGTATGCGCTGTAGAGAAGTACTCACATTCAAGTGAGAGGTTTTGAGATCCTGGAGACTCAAAGGCGACAAAGGAGGCCCTTTTATGCACTGTATGCGCTCCTCGAAGAGGTATCTACCCCGCATAGAACGGCATGAAACAAGCCAAGAACAACGGCCCCCGAGTTACATGAACGCTCATAGGACATCTAGGTTCATTTGACACATTTTTCGATCATCCTCTGGTGGGATCATGAGCGGAGCTCAGCATGTAGAGCACTCTAATTCCCTCACCCTTGCTCTTCTATGATGTACAGAGTGTCTGTATGCTGTCTGATAATTTGTGCACAACAAATCTACTGCTGCTCACAGTGCTCAGACTCGGTGAATCCAGAAAAAATGCGAAATGTTCAAAAAAAAGGGGCTGAACAACAGACGAAATGTGAATAGTATCGCATATCATTGGTGGCGTGAAATTGAATAGAAGAACTATGGGCGCGACATGAAACCCACCACACTAGCTGCGAAAATGCACTCCACGTACTGCCAATAACACACCACAGCTGAAGGAGTCGTTGGCGGCCCGAATAAACTCCAAAGATACAGGTTCTGGATTGTCCTCGAGATTTTTCAATTGGTTAGTACCTTAATGACGAAATTAAATAGATCATTCATTCGCCACTTTAGTCCCACATCCTCGGGCTGTATACTTTGGTGCGTTTGAGACAAACCCAGCTCCCGACTGGAAACGGCTTCGCGGGGTATTACATCGCACTCTCCTGCTTGTCAATTGAATGGCCTATCTTCAAAACCCAATGCTGTTTGTAGGAACTGACTTGTCGCGACGTCCATCATGATACGTTGTCCTGCATTAGGAGGATTCAAACCAAAGCGAGTGTCAATAAAAAAAATGAATAAATAAGGCATTGTGGCAATGTAATGGCGATCTCGGAATCCAACCTGACAGTATCCATAGCCTGTTTCCTTTGCAACGAATGTGGCGGCTGAATTCTCTCACTGACACAGCCTCGTTAGATAGTCATCATTGCAATCATCACATTACATACCTAGCCGTGAACTCTGTGAGCGGTCTTTTGCTTCCATTCTATCGCCACGTCCTGGAAATTTGACTCGTGATTTGGATTTCGTGACCTGTAGGATAAATTTCAAGTTGTATCTTTGTGGAGAAAACGAGTAAGCGAAACATGTACAACGTAGAAGCGACGATAGAACATCTGGACGGGTGTATGTGTATGCCCGTCGATGTCCCAAGGCGACTACCGCCGGCTTTGGCTGTACTTATTCTTCCTTCATTGTTTTTTTGACTCTTATCGCGCCGTACACCGCGTTGGTTGTCTGTCGGCATCCCAGGCCTGATTGATCGCCAACTGATCTGAACTCTGGCCGCTATTTTCTTACTTTGGGTTAACTTACAGTACAAGATATTTGCAATTGAGGATCGACAGCACATTCGATCACCGTGAAAAATATTGTTTCCGCCAAGAGCTTTACCATCGACCCAAAATCACCATTCCAAATTCACGTCAATTGCACGAAACAACAAGTTACCTGGCGCGGCACTAAAGATTTCTATTGAAAGGATCTCGAAATAAATAATGTGGGGAAGGTATCTTACATGTCAGATAAATGATAACGTATGCATAGACTAGCAGCATAGTAATCTTATCGGACAAACTGATGTACCTCTTGTCAAAACAGCGAGAATCGAGGACCATTGATGACCTTCTTGTGCTTTGCCTTTGCTGTAGATCGTGTGGAGTATCCATCACCCACAGGCTTGACCCAGACGAGCACATGTGCACCACTTATTTCAATCACTCCGTCCACCAAATCACTCCACTCACACATCATGGCATTGCTTGAAGTCTAGCCTAGTGGCAAGTAGTGCGGAAGAAACAATTGTTGAAATTAAGAATCAGGTACGAAATGGCATAGTTTTTCCAAGCCAATCGCAGTTACAGATCACAAGACAGAAAAACGGCATTGTTTGATTGATGTGGTAATATCAACAGTACGTTGTTCCATTTGACTACGCCTGTTGGGGCTTGGTGCGGAGTCTATGAATGCCACGACTAGTGCTTCTGGGATAGAAATACCTATGTTGGGATACGACTGGAAAAAAGGTGAATACATAATGATGCCTTGAACAACAACACCCCATGAAAAGAGTGAGGCGAAGAAGGACGCTTGCTATTCAGCAAAGTGTATGCAAGAAGTGAATTGCAGGCATTTTCATTCATCGATCCAGATTTCATCCGCGGTGCCTCTTGTGATGGGCTTATATTATATCGAAAACGGAGACGACGCTGTTGATACATTTCATGAACTCGAGAGGGATACAAACAGGCCGCACATACCACCAGTGTTTAACAAGGCAGATTGATGTGCTGTCAGTGCTAGTATCCGCAATTACGCACAAATCACTTAACAATTTGCACTCTTTAGCGGACATTGTCCTTGAAAAACGGTTGTTATATGAACTGCTGTTACAGTGAAACATAAATGGTGGTATTCTTCGGGGAAGAAGGGTGGAACTATGTATAATGCGCCCAGTCTTCTCGAATCCGTAACCACGAAGTGACCGACCTAGAATCATGATGCGAGCACACTGGCAGCCTGGGTTAGAGACTGTCCACCCCCTTAGAGGTCCTAGCGTTCCAATTCAATTCCTTTCAATGGATTTGTGAGTAGTTCATTCCCATTGCTTGACGCTATGGCTGAAAGACAATGAGTGGTCGCAATTTAGTTACTAGTTTGCAGTATTCAAGTTCATTATTTCAGTTGCCATTTTTCTCACGTATTTGGTTTATATATTTGTAATGTATTTGGCTATATTTGGTTTTTGCACCAAGCCCGCCAGCCTATTATAGTTGGGTGGGCTCGTATATGCCAGCTTGCAATCGCTTAGGCAAGTTTACAACCTGGTCAAGAATACGGTGTTTAGTTGGTGAAGTGCTATCACCAGCGCAATGTACTAGCACGAGGCTATTTTTCTTGCATCAACTTGTATCCTATCCATAGCTGCGTCTCATGCATGGCCGTTGAGAATTAGAAGCAGTAACTGGCCTTGTAATCGGCAAGTTCTCTAAATCCTCTCTTTACTGGACCTGACTTCAGACAAATGAACACGATACAACACATATATTTGACATATTGTCCTATCAAAAGTCATCGGCTACTTTACATTTCATTCAAAATTTTTTTCTGTATTTCTGATCGACCCCCTGGTGTTGTTCACCTTTGACAAGACGTTCAGTGGTGGTCCTTCTTGCAGCAAGTCCAGCATCCGTGACGCCACTCGCGTTCGTATCCCCACGGGCACCTGTAATTACGAGGGATACAATTGTCCCAGCATCTTCTACCGTGGCCATGGTCGTCTCCACCACAGTGACCGTCTCCATGGCCGTCATCATGGCCGCCAGCTGTGTTGACCTCAGCAGACGCCCCAGCATCATTAGTGGCGGGAATGGCAATCGCGGTGGTCGCGAAAAGGAGTGCAATGATAGTAGCAATCTTCATTCTGCTACACACCAAATATGTCAGCCCACGTTCAATTCTCCGAACACTCTGAACAGCTGTAAGGACACTGTTCAGCATACCTTATGAATGCAAAGAGTAGCAACTGTGCGATGAGTGAGTAAATTCGAGTTCTGTGTATGCGCTGAAGAGAAGTACTCACATTCGAATAAGAGGTTCTGAGATCCTGGGGACTCAAAGGCGACGAAGAAGGCCCTTTTATGTGCTGTATGCGCTCCTCGAATAGGTATCTGCTTTGTGCATGACAGCATGAAACAAGCCAAGAACAACGGCCTCTGAGTTACATGAACACCCTTAGGGCATCTGTTTATTTGACACATTTTAACCATCTTCTGGTAGGGTCAGGAGCGGAACACGGTATGTCGAACGCTCTAATTCCCTCACCCATGCCCTTATATGATATCCAGAGTGTCTTTATGCTGTCTGATAATAGGTATTTAGCAGGAAAAAACACTTGCTGCTGCTCAGGCATGTTGGATTAACGAAAAAATGTGGAGTTTTCAGAGAGGAGTGGCTGAACAGCTGATATTCTGAAGACAGTATGACAAGACATTTGTGGCGCAGAATTGAATGGAAGAAGTATCGATACCACGTTAAACTCACCACACTAGCTGCGAGAATGCAACCTAGGCATATGCCGATGACATGGAAACAGCTGAAGGAGTCGTTGACGGTCCGAACAAACTCCAAGGATACAACTCGTGGATTGTCGTTAGCCTTCTCAGTGAGTTAGTACCTTAATGACAAAATCAAATGCATTGTTCGTTCACCACTTTAGTTCCACGCAACTCTTGAGTGGTACGGCAGGAATGCAAGATGCGGCGAAAGCATTCGACATAATCATATCTAGTGGTTGAAGACAGCTCGCAGGTTATCTCTGTTCAACCATGCCAGTCTCTTTTACGCTGCTATTCTCAGAGTTCGAGGCCGTTTCGGGGAGTTGACTTGCCGCGATGTCTACATATTGAATACATCAGAGGTGTATCCGGCGATACGGCGCATGACAACATGACAACGAAGGTGTCACAGTCAAATAGGAAGGAATGGATGCGACATCCTATTAGTGGCAGTGCAATGGTGGCTTTGACAACGAAAGTGACAGCTACCTTCTTTCACTGACACTGCCTTGTCGGATAGGAGTCACATCATAACATAATCTAGCCACGAAAAGTTGAAGTATAGTAGGAGAAAGCCTTCTATCCCCATTTGTTCCAGTACTGCAATACCCTGTCAAGCGGATCCATGAATAATATTGTGACTCGACATCCTTCGCGCAGTGTGATCTGACTAGCCAACCAGAAATCATAAGCGAGATATGCATGGCACAGAAATATACTCATTATGATCTCACCATTACTAGAAATCAGAGTTTTGAACACTATGCTCCTTGTCCACCGTATTGAATCATCGCCAGCCAATATGAGCTCTGGCCGTGACACAGGTTTGAAGTGATGAATATAGAACTCCCTTACTCCACGTTGAGCATAGTTCAGGATGTATACAGCTGGAGGATCTAGAGCGCGTTCAATCTGCATGAGAAACCTTTTTTTCTGCCAAGATGCTTGTCGCTAATTCAATCTATACCATTAAAATATTAACTCAGTTGTATGAAACGACAGGTTTCTGGCGTGGCGTCAAATGTCCCCATTGAAAAGACCATGGAAATGAATGATGTGGGATTAAAACGCGGTACCGCCCAGAGAGGGGGAACTGAAGATCACGTGGGAAATAAGCGATAACATACGCTTTGAAATCTGATCAGATAGCACTGATACTCCTGTCAGAAACGAGAGTCAAAAGCTACAGACGGGCTTCTGAGTTTTGCCTTTGCCATGAATTGATTGGGATATCTCAGGCTACAACCCACAAGCTTTACTTGGGTGAACACATGTCACTGGCATGATGATTCGACTTGCCGCCTGTTTTGATGATTCTCTCCTCTGGAATCACCACCCTGGCACCTCATGGCATTGCTCCAAAGTAAAGTCTCTGATAATTGGTAGTTCGGAAATAAAAAGACCGTCGAAATCAAGTCAGGAACAAAGTGGTCAAATGGAGAAACAGCGCTGTGTGACTGATGCGGTAATATGAACTAGTACATGGTTTCATTTGACTATGCTGATTGGGGCTTGGTGCGGTGCGGAGTGTATGAATGGCACCTTTAGTGTTTCTAGAACAGAAACATCCATGTCTGGGTATGACTAGAACGAGGCGAACACGTAATGGTCACTGGAACAATAATGCCCCACGAAAAAGAGTGGAGGCGAAGAAGAACCCATGCTGTTCGTGTTGTGTATAAGAGGAGTAGACTTGTAGAAGGCTCGTTAATTATTCAGACTTCATACACGATGCCACTTGAGACGGGCTTATATTATATCGAGAACGGCAATGACACTGTTGGTATATTTTATGAACTCGGGAGCGACACTGCCAGGCCACCCATACCAGTGTTCAATAAGGCGGATCGAGGTGCTGTCAGTGGTAGTATTCGCAATCACATGTAAACCACTAAACTTGCGCTCTCTAGTGGAACATTGTACACTTACAAAATGGTCGTTATAAGATCTGTATGAATGGGCGTTGCAGTGAAGACCTCAATAGTGGTATCGTTCTCGGGGAAGGGGGGTGGGACTGGGCTATAAGGCCTATGCACAATGAGCATATGTATATGTAAGACTTTCTGATCTATAATAGAGATGAATCATTTACAGGTTCATTGAAAGCATCGAAGCTGGAACGCTAGGACCTCCAAGGGGATGGACAGTCCCTAAACCGAGCGAGATTTGTCAGGTAGTTAATCACTTTTACAGCATCTTTGATGACTCACCTGGCTGATCACGTTCATCAGGTCGAGCTTAGAGAATATCCTGACATAGGGCCTTCCAAACCACAGATTTTCAGAATCACGCCGGCCAATGACTGAACGGCAATGACAGAACTTGAAATAGCGAAGGAAGTCGTCTGACGGTAAATTGTGAACAGAAGGTGTCCTTGTATATTATTACTGTAGTGAATGCATTGTCAGGCCAATGTGACCCATGAATGTGTGAGTTTGAAGTATCGCAGTATCATCTCTTGGCAGTAAATATATCTTTCTGCTACAACAAAAGGCTTGTGATAGCAAGCCCGAACAGGTTTTATCATGACCGCTCCACCCAGTTAGAGTCTGGAGTCTGGATCACTTTTTCTCAATTCGGTTCCATGATCACTTCGGAGGTACAAGTTTACAAAGACTGGGCACATTCTACCAGATCTGTCAGCGCCGGCGAGAGAGCTCTTGGCAACATCAGAGTCGAAAGGATGTACAGCGTCGTAGGTTGATCTAGCTGACCACCGGGCTCACATGCTTCCGCTTGAGCGTGGGAATCGTACATTGAAACCAACACTTTCTTTTCAGTGTTCACCGTTCACCCACGCGGGTAGCGACCGCTGTTACAAGTCTGAGGCGCTGCTCATCACAGGCTTGCGTGCTTCGACCAGTGTTGATGACATTCGACGGGATTGCCCTCATTGCTATGTCCACTTGATGACAGAAACATGATGTGACTGACACTTCAAAGGTTCCAACTTAATCGCAATATGTCGAGCTGAGGTCGCGATAGCTCCTATTGTCATGAGTGACGATGTCCACTGTTAACTGAATCTTGCAGAGGAATGGGCTCAGCACATAGGGCTGGCTTCAAGTTAAATTGTACCGTCCTTTGATCTATAAATGGTTATGTTATTTCCGGAACCATCACGGGCACGAAATCATCACGAGTCTCATTGATAGGACTGACTAACATTCATCTATCAATTCACCCGCAATAGAACGAATTATGCCACATGAATATTCATGCCAAGGTTTTGTGAAGGTCACCAAAACTCAAGTCGCTCTACAAGGCGTTGAATTCAACAACAATCGTGGCGCCTATCACAGTTTCGCCATAGATAACTCGTGGAACCAATAAATTCAATCGCGTCGAAATGTCACACAAAGCCATGACGACCAACCGAGTTTCGAAGGAAATGGCCCATCATACACAACTACCCATGGGCAAAGAACACTCAAATCCATAAATCGCCGATCTGCAGCACCTTCCTCCCCCCTTCCTCATCCCCTTCAACCACCCCGGTCTTTCCTTTTTCTCTTTTCTTGCCTCGCCAAGTAACCTCCGGAGAGGTTCACGCAGAGCGAGCAGGTTTTACTTCTATCCTTCGACTTCTTTTCTCCTATTCGTTGCTTGGCGTGCCAGCTCTTTCAGCTACTTATTGACCCAGGACGGTCGCTGCACAGAGTTCTTCATCCCGCCTTCGTTCATTCTTTCCACCGCTCTCTCCTTTCGTTCTCAAACCATAAGCAACAATGTTGTTCCTGCTACCTATTGTCGCTCTTTCAGTCGTAGCTGTACGTGGCGAAAATGACTGGAGCAAACCTTGTTTTTCTGGTGTCTGCTCATACGGTACGCCTTTTGTCAATCTCAGCAGCGTCTTCTAACTCTTCACTGCTCCAGACCTACCATCTGGAAACAATTTAAACTCTGGTACTATCAAAATAGTCAGTTTTTCTTCTCTGACAATGGCACTCTTACCCATTGCACAACTAGTGGGGCTCTGAAAGTGCAATATCCGATATCACAACCGCTGCAGGATGGGAAATTTTGGGCTGCGATGGAACCACTTTGGAACAAGACATTCGTCTCGTTTGCTCAGATTCCAGCAAGTGCAACCATCTTTTCAAGGATACCGGTGCTGAAAACACAATCGTTCGTCTACCCGAATCTGTGAGTGTTTTACACCAGTTGCATTGCCTGTAATGCTGAACGACGGTGATAGTGTGGGAAAGGTCCATTCGCTCGTGTAGCCAGATCATGGATATCCAACGACCAGTCTATGCCATCGAAACTAGCCTCTCGGCTTGTTCGGAGAGATGGGTCCTTGCCCAAAGTCAGGGCGTTACACCTGGACACGCAGTTTGAAACTACCTCCAAGGGACAGTGAGTGGTCACTTGCTGATATCACATGTATAATTTCTGATAATCCGCCATAGGACTTTGAATGTCCAATTCGTGATCCGAGCCGCTAACATCCCCGGCGCAAACACTGATATCCCAATCAACAACTCGGATGAGAAGCGAGGCTTTGGAGATTTTCTTGGTGGTTTGATTGATGGTATGTTTATCTTTCTTTTGCATATGTCACCTACAATTTCCGTTACTTGCTTATAGGGATTAAAGGCTTGAACGATTTCGATCTCAGCAAGTCGACGAACCTTCCACCCATAGACATCAACAAGAATGACACTATATTCAAAGAATCGATTTCATGCCCTCCTATCACGGCAGGTTTGGCTGTTGATATCGATGCCCAAGCGCATGCACAGGCATCCATTGGCCTCGTTGTGAAAGGAACCATCTTGCCGCCCAACATTGACGAACTCGCAATTGTCAGTAGTAAGTGAAGTGCTCTACTTTCCAATGTTCGCTTTCGGACTTAATATGCAAAGACTTGGCTGCGAAAGTAAATGGAAATCTGACGTTGACTGGTGATGTTGCTGTATGCATCCCTTTTCTCCTAAACTACTTTGGGAATCTGAAATGAGTCATTTGATTAGGCCACCATTGACTCGGGAAAGATCAAGATTTTTGAGCTTGGATTGCCAGGCCTCGATTTCCCTGGGTAAATCAATCGCCATCCCATTCCCCACTGTACCCTTGCTCAACTCCTCATCTATCAGAATATTCTCATTGGGGCCATCAGTACAGCTCAATACACAGGCAAAAGCAACACTTGACCTTGCCGTGGGCGTGACAGTTGGAATCAACTACGAGCTCAAAAACGCTCAAATAGTGTTCCCCCCCAACTCAGACCCAACAGAGCCAAGTTTCTCGCTCGTTGACACTCGTATGCTTCCCTTTATTTTCCCCAGATGTATGTTCGCTCATAAAGTCGACTCGTAGCTTTGAAACTTTCGGCTACACCTAACGTCAAGGCCACTGGCACCGTTGAAGCGCATCTGATCCCATCGCTCAACTTCGGACTCTCCGCACTTGGATCTAACGCCGACATCTTCATCGCCTTCGACAGCACCGCTGTGATGAAACTTACCCTCGAAGCTACCGGTCCAACTATTAGCACCCGCAACGAAGTCGTCGTTCCAGAAATCAAGGGTCTCCCCGACGGTTCTTTTGCCCGACAACATGACAAGAGATTGGCTTACCACAAGTTCACATTCTCGAAACGCTACCCAGTTGTCGCAGCTGCTGTCGCGTCCTCTAGTCCTGCGGCTGAAATGGAAACCGACAACACTTCTTCGTCCATGGCCAGCGCACATCAAACCATGTCTGCAGCCTCACAGAGCGCCAGCCTGACAACTGCCCCCACCGTCAGTACCAGTACCACTACTACCAGCGACGCCGCTACCAGTACTGCAACCGCGAATTCCACCATGAGCACTGGTGGCCCTTCATTCCAAGGTTGCTTCGAGATCGACGCTGTTCTCAACTTCAACGTGGGCGCAAATGCCAAGTTCTTTGGTTTGTTCGACGAGAGTGTCACGTTCTCTTTCTTCAAGAAGACATTTCAATTGTTCAAGGTAATGCTTACCCCATTCTCCCACTGTTTGTAACATTGAAATTGGTGGACACGTAGAAATGCTTTGGCTCCACCGCAGCGACCAAGCGCTCTCTTCTCGAGCTATCGGATATGCCCGTATTACGAGAGGAGAGGTTCGTGCGTAGGGACCCTGTTGGCTTCAAGAAAAGCCGCCTCCGAGTCGGTCGCCCCGGGGCTCTGTCGACGCTCGCCACCCGAGCTGGGAAGCCCAGTCTCTCCTGCCTTAGTTCGACATTTACCGCTACGGAGAACGTCGAGGATGGTGTTATTACTGCATCTACGTGAGTGAAGGTTTCCATGTTTCCAATTTGTGAGAGATACGCAGTGTTTGACTGATGCATGCCCCGTTGTTTTTTATTTTATTTTGCTAGTACGAAGCAGCTATAAGGAACTCTTGTTTTTGTTTTTATGTCTTTCTTGTTGACCTGTTGTAATAGCGTGTAATATGATGTAATATGACGGATGTATTTCGGTGGTTTACATTCAAAGCTTTTGCTAGAACGTGAAATTGAAGAAATGTTTTCTTTTGCTCCTGTTATCCGAAACAAAAAAAAGAAAGGAACAGTCCCTCCGATGGCAAAAGGAGATACTGTAAATTTCCCACCACTGAATGGACTGTCCGTCCATCGCCAACTACTAACTTTTCTATTTATATACAGAAAAAAAATTGAAGAGTCATCCCTGTTGATAAAGCCCCTGTGCACAATATTTTCACGACCGAAGACGAAGATAAGTAGAACAGTGAAGGCACGGAGGCAGTCGTGTAACAACCATTCAAACACTGCATTTCCGAGCTCAAACTATTCAAACCACAGTTTACCGTACGACACACTGTGTCCACATACACTAGAACACCAACATGGAATAACACCCTCCCAAACACACATACACGAATTTGACTCCAAATCCAACTTCATTCCTGATCAATCCTCAACAACAGAGAACTTGAACAACTGTGCAGGTGCACTTTTGGAACTCTTTTGAGGGAACAATCTAAGACAAAGCACCCAAGAGAGTCCCAGTTCAGTGGTAGAATTTAGGGACGAACCACATATGAGCACCATAAGGATGGTCATTTAGTTTGTCACTTACCTGGGATTTTATGCCCTGGTTCGGGTACTGGTTCAGGCCAAGTTGGGTTCCTTCTTGGAAGTGATCTTTGTTCGTTGAATCTACTCCTCTAATGTTCTATAAATTAAGAGTTGTAACTCACGAAATACCATCCAAATTCCCGGGAGTCGTGTTTGAACACCCATCCCTCTCCGGGGCCAGGACAAACAAACACAAGACCTTTCCTTGCCAATAGAACAAGAATTCTTTGATACAGAGGCTCTGTTCCGAGAGCGACCACTAAATTAGCAAAAAGAAACAACATCAGTTGCACATACGGCACGTATTATCATGGTGGCTAGACTCCCATGTGGGGGTGTTGCTAGAACGCTCCAAATGATGTGCTATTATACCAGTGGGGTGAGGTTTAAAGTGGGGCATTTAACGAATGACGTCCGAGTCAGTACCAACAGAGGGGGAACCATCCCTACTAGTTCAAGTTCATGTCAAGTTCAAGTTATCAAGCAAAGAGTATTGTCAACCGATTCAAACAAGCCATAACAGCGTCTAATGTAAACATAGCAAAACAACAAAAAAAGTAATGATGCATTTCATTGATATATACCATAAAAGGTTTCTCTTTTTTCTTCTTTCTTGTCAACCTTCGTACTGTTATAACAACAAGCACAAAAAAATGAAAAGCGGTAATATGAACAGTAAAAAAAAGAGAGAGTAAAACACCCGATGGATGAAGCTGCCAAGATTATATATCGAGTCAAGTGCGCTTCCGAGCGAACAAGAAGAGAGGGGGCATGTTATATGGTGATGTGGTGTGGGAAGAACATGTCAAGGCGGTGATTAGAGGAGATTGGAAGGTAAACGGAAAAAGCCCCCCGACCAAAAGCCATATCTAAAAAACGCAGGAAGAAGTTCCAGCCATTACTGCTGCTTACATTCTTCTGGATTGACATTCGCGGCTCCTCCACCGCGTCCTTTTTGCTGGGGGCGACGGACAGCAGGGACATCCGAGCCCGAATCAGAATCCTGTGTGCAATAAGCGTGAACAAAACTGAAGGTAAGAAAAACAAAACAAACATACCTCATCAAACTGGTCGTCATCGTCATCTAGATCCTCATAATCGTCATCTTCATCTATAGTATCGTACTCAAGCGCTTTGCCGGTAAAGTAGTCAATCGCACGAGGGATGATCTAAGATGGATGAGGCAAACAATTATATGAATTATGAAGTGTCCATCAAAAAATGTCATTTGGCGCCTATAGTGACGTACCTTTTCTTTGAAATCTTCGCCGATCTGGTAATCAATCTCGAGTTTCTCCTCAATCTCTTCGAGCTCTTCCTCCTCGAGGTCTCCGCTCTCAATGGCGTCATCCGATGGCGGCTGGGGTGGGTTGAAGAAGTTGAAGAACGACTCGATGGGTCGGGCCTTGCGAACCAGTCGTGTACGGTTGGTAGCTATGAGAGCATCTATTGAGCACCATCATCAAAGGCTTAAAAATCGCGCATATACTCACTCTTATTCCTCTGCTTTCTAATCTCAAACTCCTTGGTCAGATCCTTATCTTCCTTCCAGATGACCTCGGTACCGATAGCGCGGTCGTAGACGAAATCACCGGAATAGCCGACCTCCTCCTGATACAGGTACGTCTTCTCAAGTACCTTATTCTCAAAGTAGTCGTTTGGTTCGAAAAAGAACTGGATCTTGAAACCCGGTTTACCCTGGGTTTCTGGAGATGTTTCGCGCTCGAGGTATGCGAGGCGCACATCAACGAGATGTTTGAGCGCTTCTGCATCCCGATCAGTGATGATATCAGAGAGGCCAACGTGGTTCCTCAATGCCGTCAACCAAAACTGAGGGATAGCCTTGGCAACGGGTGGTGTGTCCTTGGAAAGAGGAGTGTAATCCTCATCGAACTTGAGGGAGTACTGTTCACCATCTTCGATCTCCTGGGATGTGGGCACGGCAGCACCACTAAGGATGGCATGTCGGCGATCGTAAAGTGGGCTTTGCAATGCCAAATACTACAAAAACAAAAAACGAACAGACCAACAAGCCATGTTTTTTTATTTTTTTTAAAAGAATCAGTGACGATAAGATCATTGATATAACCGAGAGAAGCAGACCTTCTTTTCCAACTCCAAACACTCGCGTTTATACTGATTTTGTAGTTCGTTTTGCTTGACTTGCACACCCTTCAAAGCCTCGATGTTGAGTTTGACGTCGAGAGGGAGGCTGTCGATGTAGCCGGAGCTTTTTCCAACGAGTGTGGAGAGTTTTCCTTGGACCATCTCAAGCATCTGCGCCTTCAAGTCTGCGATCCTTGGTTCCGCTTTATCACCATCGTCCATCTCATTGTCTTCCGTGATGTCAGGTACAGTAGGTCTTGAGAGACCCAGAGATATAGGGGCATGCGTAAGAGGCGTGTTCTGGGGAGTGGGTGCGGTAATGTTATTCGGGTTCGATATCGGGACGTTGGACGACATTTTTTCAGATGCTGTGTTTTTTTTTTTGGATTGTTTCTTTCTTTTTTCTAGGAGAGAGGACAGAAAAGATGGCAAAGGTAAAAGCGTGTGCGTTGTTGACGCCAAACGCGCGATTGCGCAAAAGTTTGGGTTACGTAATATGTCGGAGTTTCGGGCCTCCCCGTGATTTTTCAAGTTGGGTGGCGTGAGCAACCGTTTCTACTCCTCCTTTTTTTTTTTCCTTTTGGCAACCGGCAGGAGCTTCATTCAAAACCAAGTGAAAAAAAGGCTGTGCGTTCACACATCGTATGCGCTGCACCCACGTGTATAGGTTCCTTGGAGCAAATGTGTCCCCCGACTGACAGAATCACACAACACATTGATTGCACAATTATTTGCTTCTCTCGGCCAGGTACAAGGCGTTCCTCCGAGACTTTAACCACAGCCCCCTCTTAATTATTTCCCTACTCTTTATGGGTTGGCACTTGCGAAGAGGGCATACTGTACACGTCAATTACCACGCCCAAACCGCCATCTGACCTGCATCAATGACCAATAACTCGCCGAATAGGAGAAACACGCGCACAACGGGGACTTAAACGTCCAACGTACAGAGGTAAAAACCTCGTGGCAGTTCTTTTGATCTAGGGCAATCCTTCAAAAACCAAAAAAAAACTGACAATCCATCTCCTAATCTGGATCTGTGAAAAAAAAAAAAGAAAAAAAAGAAGTGTACTATACATAACCATTTCAAGGCGCGCGAATCGCCCTACTAATCGAAATAAAAAGGCACAAGCGAAAAAAAGGGGGGGTAAAGAAGAAAAAAAAAGGAGGGGTGAGGTGAAAGTGATCTATCTATTTATCTCTTCAGCCACATCTTCGTTTTTGTGCAGCTGATATGATCAAGTACGAATCTCGTATCGTACTCACACACACACATACGTACATACATACATACATGCACCGGAGTATTCGTCCCGGGTTTTGCTACACTCATTACGCGTCTTTGTGGTGGCGCCATATGCCACTTTACCTCTGACTCTTTCTTTGACATGCGTCCAACCAGGTGGTCTCTCTTTTCTTTTCTTTCCATTTCGCTCGCCACGAAACGGTGATTTACCCCCAAAGCAACAGCAACTCAAAGTTCGGTAAATGCCCGAAACATGGAATGAAGTCTTTTTACGTTTCGTTGCGTTTCCCTTTTAGAAACGTCCTCTAAGAAACCGGAAACCGAAAACTCCGTTATTGCTCCATGTCTCTTTTAACTACCTACCTCCCGATCTTTCTTTTGCTTGTTTCCATTCTTCTGAAACTTCGCATCAAAGTTATGATATTATTTATATACCTTCTTTAACCATTGCAAAAAAAGAAAGCCTGGACACAACGAATGATGTGGGGGCGTTCACAGCCACTTACCAGTACAACGGCGTATAATCTAATAAGTCAGAATATGGACTCTTTACTCATTCCCAATTTCGAGAAACATCATCTTGCCCGAAAGAAAAAATTTGGACATTTCCGGGTAGAGTTGATTAATAACTCTTCTCGTTTCACTAGCATTATAGGATATCTCCGTATCTTTGATTATAAATACCGCGTCTCTGCCGGAGGATTTTTTTCTTTTCCTTCCTGCTCGATGTTATATACTCACGGGCCATGTAGGTTCATAATATGCAAATCGTATGAGCGCGGCTTGCCAAGCTTGTCATCCAAACGCCACCACTTTTAGAGCTCTTTTCATTTTTACGAGGTCGAGTTTACTTTTACTGTTAGATCTGGGTTTCACTGACCACACACTGTATTTAAAACACCATTCGGTTGTTCTATCAGGAAGACTAACCCCCGGTACTCTCTTACCTTTTCATCACCCGCCAATCATGCTCATGTGGGTCACTAGAAAAAGAGCATAAAGCTGATCATCTCCCCCAAAAGTTGGCCAAAACCATTCTGAGATATCGTCGGCCCCTACCTATCTCCTTGTTGATCGAGGGACAAACGACATCGCGAATTTCATGAGTTGTCGGTTCCGACCCCCTCCCACGTCCACCACTCTTACGCCCCCCTTCGCTCCCCCCACCTCACCCCCGCTAACCTAACCTACAATCCCCAATATGATATAATCCAAAAAAAAAAACAAAAAAAAAGCGGCTCCGTTAGCTCGGCATCTCAACTTGTCACCCTATACTCACCTTACCTACTGCTGTGCCTATCCCATCTCGAAATTAAAAAAAAAAAGTGAATAAAAAGTTCGATGGTCTTTTTGCTATATAAGAACTTGAAGTCTAGACAGGCAACGGGGGAAAAAAAAAAGACAATACTCAAAAAGCAGCTGGAATCTTTGAGTGTAGCGGGTATCAGCTCTCCATCGGATATTTCTTGCCGATCATGAATTTTTGAAGTTGCCTACTTGCGGGTATGTGTCTTGCTGGTGGGGGGCATATCATTTCGTTGGTGATAGCGAGGCGTGTGGGCAAGAGAAAATCCCCTAGCTTCTAGTGAGTCGAAAAGACGGTGATACGACAGTCGTTTGCTGGAACGCGTGTATACCACAGTGGGAAGGAAAGGAGGGATTGTCCCCGTCCTCACCCCGAGCCATAGTAGCATGCATAAATTGCTTTCTTTCTGCGTTTCTGCCTACTCTGCCTACCTCCGGGGCATTGGACCGGTCGCTTTTAGATTCACATCTGGGATAAGTATGTATCCCTTAGATCAGATCCCCGTGCATCAGGTATCAAAGTTCTGCCTGGACAGCTGGCTAAAAAGGTTACTTTACCATACTTTACCTACCAGCGAATTGAAGCGGTAATCTAAGCGCGCAATAAAAAATAAAAAATAAAAAAAACCGATTCAAAGGTAAAATTCATTATTCTCCTTGTTTAGGGATGGGCAAAAGCTTATCTCTTGACGTCAATGCAACTTCGTTTTGGTCCTCGGCGTTTCTTGAAGGAAACGTGATATTATTTGTTGTTTGCTTTTGGCGGTATTTCTGGAAGCAACCCCCCCCCCCCTCCCCTGCCCGCCTCCCTCTTTTTTTTACCTCCCGACCAATGAATTCAATGGGATCTTTGTGTGTCAGCCAACGACGGCCTCTTGGCGAATTTTCTTGTGTGTGTGCCATCGCGACTGTAGCAATTTTCTCGAGGAACAGACTAATGTTTGATTGACTGGAGTTGGTTTCTTTTTGTGATTCCGCCGCCGCGAATTTTTGTACTAATGAAACTTGTAGGGATTGGGTCTTCTGCTATAGAGTCCAGTATTAGCTAGCGCCTACAGGTAGTCGCGATTCGTGATTACTAAATGCTCCAGTATGTACGGGGGAAAAGATGCTGCGACTGTAGACACTCCATTTTCTTACCTTTGACTTCCCTCCGTCAACGCCGCGCTCAACCAGCATTGCACGCGCGTTGGCAAAACGAGCATTTCATTGCATGTATGCCGCCCACACCACCGGCGGGATGCTTCTTTGCCGATATGTATTAATTCGGTATATTTTCGTCCGAGGAGCGTAAAGTGTAGATGCTGCCTACTACAAGTAAGCCAGTTGAATTGTGTATGAAATTGCATGAATAACACTGTACTCGTTACTTGTGGTGGCAAAAAAAATTTATGTGTGAAAGAACCTCGATATTGGGGATTCTCGCCACAGAGATTTGGAAATGTGGCACATTGGTCATCGAGTTGGTTGAAAGGCTGGTGGCACACCTTACCGGCCCACAACATGTTCCCCGAACTTACGGCAGACAGACCCAAAAGCATGAGGCCTGGGAATCTGATTAACAGTGTTCTTGGCTCCAGCTGCAAAAGCTGCGGTTCGCGTAAGTAAAAGTAACGTTCTCATTCGTCTCTTTTGCATGGTGGTTGGTGAGGGGTGGGTAGTAGGTTGCCGTCTGAAGCAACGGACCCCAGCTGACCAATCTGCCGAGGAGAGAGTAATAGTACCTCAATTATGATTGAGAACGTATGGTTGTTTATCAGAGCTTCTGAAGCAAAAAGCTAAAATGCTAATTGGGGGGGGAGGACACTTCATCCCCGAAAGCGTAGCGAGGTGAGCTCCCGAATAATTTATGCAAGAGAATGAAACAGAAACAAAAAAAGAACAGAAGGAGCGTACAGAATGAATGGGGAGAGTTGGATCCCCGTTTATAACGTTCCGAGAAAGATTTTGTTTTCGGAAGATGCAATGGCAGGACGGAGATCAAAAAAGCTGTTAACATTTATGGAATGTGAGGGGGTGGTTATTGATTAAGGAAAAAATCCTGTTTAAATGTCGCATGTATATGCGTCTTTTCATGCCACTGTTCGCGGGTGAAATGTAATGAATCGGGAAATAGAAATCTAGTTCTGCCTGTCGTTGCCACAATTAACAGAGAAAGTGGTACCATGTAGGTGGGTGGCACAGGGTGTGGGGAGGTTAAGGTAGAAGGAGAGTATGTGATGAGGTGAAGACAATAATTGTAGAAGGTGGCCTAGTAAGGAAATGGGGATGTCTAAGAGCCAAAGAAGGTATGTGGCAAACCTGAACTGAGAAAGTGAGAGAGATCCTCCTCCACCTTTTGTTGCTGCTGAACGCTGAGAAGACGGATTGTGTGAGGTACAGACACGGTGTACCTGATAGGATTTTTTGCCTCCTTTTTGCTCATTTTTCTAGGGTCGATCGTTACATTAGAAATCGGTGAGCGATTCCGCTGCTCGGCAAGACCGCAACCTGAACATACACTTACATCAGACTCTTTTCAAAAGGCCCCACGTTTTCCCTTTAATTTCTCGATTGACTCTTATGAATTCAATCCAGCCTCTCTTCTCTCCATCCCTCAAAATGTCTCTTGGGACTGGTGACCACCACCAATCCACCCCTCCCCCGCTCTTCGACGACATGGCATCTGCCCAATACCACATATCCAGGCATCTACAGCGTACATATCATTCTGGCTCCTATT
Organism: Amanita thiersii Skay4041; assembly: GCA_002554575.1. NCBI lineage: Eukaryota > Fungi > Basidiomycota > Agaricomycetes > Agaricales > Amanitaceae > Amanita > Amanita thiersii. Next base: position 39,981 of record KZ302074.1, on the reverse strand, counting down.
CTTCAGAAAACTACCCTTCAGATTCCCACCAGGGCGTGTTCGCCTCCAACTTACCCAATCAGCCGCCACTAGTACCTCGACGGCACTTACAACCCACTGACAACGCTGCAGACCTAAGCGACCACCAGTACCTGATGTCCACAAATACAGGTGGTTTATACTCGTCGACCTCCCAGCACCCTTTTGATTTGCCACAGCAGCAACAGTATGTGGCGCCTCCTCAGGGCTGGCCGTCCTACGAGCCAGCTCTTGGATTCCAGCCTCCCAGCACATCACACCACTTTAATCCTTACCCTAGCTCTTCACCATACCCTCCACCGCGCCTGACACCTCCTCCAATCAGTAATATTCCTGGCGCCTCGCACCAGGCCGGCGGACCTCGCATGACCTTGGCGGGTTCCTTAGATCCTTCAACGGGGATTTTTTACCGCACGCCTGAGCACCCACGTCTGCGCACGGCTCAAGCATGCGAAAAGTGTCGGACAAGAAAAGCCAAAGTACGTAGGGCGGGATTCACTTAATCTGAATCACTCTCACTCAATCGCCGTTATTTTTTCTCTTTCTCATTCGTCCCTTTTTTTAGTGCAGCGGCGAACATCCTACTTGCAAGCGTTGTCAGACTAGAGGTCTTGTGTGTGAATATGCAAAAGAAGGTAGGGTCCGAGGGCCCAACAAACCAAAAAGCAAGGCCGCTGGGTCTTCAGATGATTCTCGCAATCACACATCCCGAGCCAAGGCATCTGCCGGCGATGAGAGCCGTCGGACCCCAGAGCAGCCTAGCGTACCCATGCCAGTGATGGATGCCTTGGCTGACCATGACAATCGTACGATACATGGTACGGTGCCGATCACACAAAGCAGAGCTGGAGAACATCACTCAACAAGGATACGACCCACTAACCTCAAGCTGGATATATCTTCTACTCGCTTCCCGCTCGACAATTCCAGATCCGGAGAAGAAATAATCCAAGGACAAGAGTACCGCCAACACCAAGACATGAAGAATGTCGAAGGTGCAATGACTAGTTTGTCTCACAACGACCAATTTAGGGTATCTGAAGAAACGGGAACGATGCAAGGTAGCATGCATATACCTACATCATATCAGGGTATCCATGTGCCAACACCGACGGGGATCCCACTGTCACTGCAGGATATGAATATGCATATTCGCCATTACGACGAGAATAGAAGCCCAAGTACATCTTCCACTGCAAGCCTACACGGGCACCAGTCGTCCTGTCCTACCCAGCCACTCCTCCACCCATATATCCAAGGACTAGTTCAGCAGCAACATGGAGACGATGGACATCGCAGATTTGATGGCGCATCCATACCAGTGGCCAGGTAAGCAACGATAACACAGTGTTGTGTCATCTATCCGCAGCCAGCTTAATTCCTCGTAGCTCCCCTTCCGCACACACCTTCTCCTACGAGCCATCGCCCAGTAGTGTGACAGCCTCTCCATCAGTCCCGCCACAAGTTATGCTTCAATTCAATGGCCACAACGAAGTAAAGTCCTCGCTGCAACTGGATGCAACTTCGGCGCCATTGTCCTTAGATCCTGTCTGGGTTGATCTACGCAATAAAACTGATTTTACGGGCATACCTTATGATGGTGGGAGACTGGATGGACTTGGTGCGCTGACCAACCACGATCATCATGACCCTATTGGTCCCATACTGCGCGGTAACATGGTAACGCCAAATGGTCGGGTGCACAGTGTCTCAGGCAATTCTGGCAACGACAATAATGCGCATCCTCACGTACAGGGAGTATATCCAATCGATCTTCAACTTCACTAAGTACCTCTCATTAATTGGCAGCATCTTTATCTACCCTTCTCCACCATGAGCTCTGGTGGGGGGAAGTGGAAAGTCCTTCAAGCATCTATGTGCAACTTTTTTTCGTCGTTCTTGTGCTCTGTTGGCTGTACTATAATGTATCATATCACACTGAATGCGGACTTGCGGTCTCATTGACTCTGTGGTTTCCTGGCTGATATGGATATCTGTCATATCTCTCTTTTTTTCTTGGCATTGATTGGGACGATACATTATTCCTGTTATGTCCGGTCGATAGAGAAAATATGTCGTAGGGACAGGAGTATAGAGGATTTCCTTTTTTTCTTTTGTCCAACTGTCTCGAAAAACTAAACGTCCGTGATAGCTACCCGGCCTATGCAAAAGACCGTGACGATGTGAGGTTGAGGCTAGGGGAGAATGACAGGTGAAGGGGGAAAGACAATCGGCGTGTATTATTATTAGATGGATAGGAAGGGAAGTCTTAAGATTTCCCGGTTGGCAGTTGACAGGTCCCTTCCTCCTTCCTCACCTCGTCCGCGCATATACCGTACTGTTACTTTGAATGAATTGTTCGGTGTATCTCGTAAGCACCCGATGTCCTCTCGGGAAGGGGGGAAGGAGGAAGGAGTTTCTGCCTGCTTGCTTAATGAAACCACACACCCACTCTTCCTCGCACCCCATCTTCTCTCTTTCGCTGGCTACCTTCTTTTATAAGGTGTTCGCTGCAAGCGCACCTGAAGCTTAATCAACCCTTCTCCGATGGGATGAGGAGGGGGTGGTGCGGAACAGAGCCCGATTAGGCCTAAAAGATGCGCGAGGGTGATGGGGATGGGGGGGAGGATTTTTATGAATATTCTAGCTCGGTCGGGGACTTTGGAGTTGGGTAACTGTTACCCCTTTTTTCGTTCCTGTCATGGAGGGAGTGGGTTGCTGCCACGGCGTATACCAATTTGTCGTTATATATATATATTTCATGAGATGCTGGTGAGGAAGGAGTAGTAAAGGAAAGGAGAGTATGGTTATTTTTTTATTTCATTTTTTTTATTTTTACTTTGAGAGTGAAGAGGGAAAGACACTGTGGAGAGACTTGGGGACTAGGTAGCGGCATGGACCGAGCGGTGAAATTCTTTATGCAGCAAAGATAGTTACCCTCCCTTACCCGGGGATACTAAGTAGCATGGCGAGAAGAGATCACTGGACGGTGGAAGTCACTGGCACGGTCCTCTGGAGATTTTTCGTTCATTGGCCCAGTGAGTACTAAACCCAAGGGATGGGATAATGAGGCCGATGGGCCAGTGACAGGAAGGGGGAGAAAGCCACTTTCCAATTGGGTACTAGTAAGTTAATCTTCGCCTAAGACGCACACAACGAGCCAAGGTGGTCATGGTGTGGTCATGGAGGGGAAGGAGGGGGTGCCTGGATCGCGGATACTATACGGTATTCGAGGTAAGAGGAGGACACGTAATTGTGCAAACCTTATGCTTGTTTCTCCTTTTTTTTGTTCTGTTTATCTGATATTAGATCATGGTTCTTCCTGTAATGAATAGAAGCCTAACGCACGCCAGGCTGGTAACTGCGGGCTTGGGGGACTTGACTGCCTCGCGCTTTCTCGTGTTTGAACCCTGTGGCCCACACCACCCCTTTAACACCCCCCTTAACACCCCTCCTCCCCCACTGACACCTTCAAAACCCTTTCTAGACCCCCCTTGATCACCCTGATGTAAGTGACGAAAGTAATAAAAACAAACCCGAGGGCAATGTTTACCTACACTGGTTGTAATGCCATACTAAGCTTCCTTCTTCTGTCCAGGCATGAGAGTGAAATGGGGTGGATTAAGATTAGCTTTTGCACTTCCACAATAAGAGGACGACTTGGGAGACAGTCAAGCCCGGTTCGAATGCCACAGGGTTTGAAAAAAAAGCGCCCGCGCTGAGCTTGGCAGTCATTCCGTCATCATTAACCGATTCGACAGCTTTTTTTCTTCAGCACGCACTACGCCTTTTTGCAAAAAGCGTTGCTGCGGCCAAGTACCCTTTCCCATCAGAACCAACTCTCGTTTTTGCATAACTGTAAAATCGCAATATGCATTCGTTCGAGCGAGGCAACAGTAACTTTCCTCCTATTCCTTTTTTCTTTACCCCTATAATTGATATCAGATATCCAGATTTACACAGATCACGAAGATAATTTGTCCATCTACGTACAAAATCAAAAGGCGCCCGCAGAAATAGAAGCGGGACTTCCTCGACCTCGTGGACTGAATTTCCTTTTTACCGGAAAAGGGAATTGGATTAAAACAAAATGACCAAAAATTTTCCAAGTAATTTTCAGTTTGGAAATGCAACAAGCCCAGGGTGATCGCGATCAGAGAAGAGCAAGGGGGGAGGGAGGTTGGTTGGTTGGGGGAGGTCGTGCAGAGGTTGCAGCTTCCGCAGTATTCGTGGGTAACGCTATTATTCTCGCGTTTCGACCGAAAGTTGGCTGTGCTGTGCTGGCATCGAATACACAGATCATTGGGAGATCGGAGACAGATGTCAGATTAAGCTGTCCCCCCTTTGCGCCGGTTTGAGTCAAGGTATTTATTTCCTCCTTTATTTTGGCCCCGTTTGTGGTCTTTTCGTCTGCGCGATCTGGGAAAAAGTTCGAGACCTAGATCCGCGAGTTGCTCAATGCTGATTGTGAACTTCCCCAACTCCACTTTCTATGCACAACATTACTTTCCTTCTCCTGAAAAAGGCCCCCCGTTTTCCTTTTGGTTGGTAAGCCCAGAAAAGCCCCATCGGATATTGCAACAACAACGGGGAGCGAAGACAGGACCCTCAATTTTTGGGTTTGGGGCTAATCAGAATATGGTTGATTTTTTGTTGCTGACGTCGTCGGAAATGGGGAGTGATGAGGGGGTTGCTGCGGTGTCTTGTGACGTGAAGATGTGATGTAATACTGGTAAGCATCAGCTCGAGATTTGCATGACAGACAGACTGCCTGAACACAAGATAAGAGAGGGAGGGGGGCGAAGCAGGGTTACTAAAAGACCCTTGCGAAGCAAGAAACGGCTTTCGGAGAATCATCAAACAATCCTCATCATCATCATTTACCATCATTCAGTGGTTCATGTGGTTACCTGACGTGATTGCCCCAAACCTAGAAAAAAACCACCCAGAACTGAGTCAAGCAAACAGACACATGACCTGGCTCGCATCGCGTTGATGAACACAAAATGGCAAGTGTCTTTTTTAAAAAAATGCTCCTTGCATTAAAAAAGGTTTTGTTGTGCGTCGACATGAGGATGGACCTTTTTATAAACCATCACGCACTAAGCCCGGAAAGACAGGCTCAAGGCACACACCACTTTACCATCGTGGATACACACATACACACGCATGCCACACGAAGACACGAGATGCCTTGAGGTTTCGACGCAACCCCAAACATTGTTATTATCATTATTCGGGCCCCAGGACGTTGCGGATCGCGGCCTTGCTGCAAGCTCTCGGCTGATTCTCCCTAGGGTGCGATGACCGAGTACCCGTGGAGATCTAAACCCGACCTGGGAGGTTCACCTAATTACCTATCTTCGTCCTAACTAGAACTTGAGTTAGTCGAGTTTTTGACGCGACAAACAAAAATAAAATAAAATAGAAAACGCATCCATCGGTCGAGCTTCTTTTTTTGCGACCCTTAAAAACGTTTGAAACTGCGGTTATCAATAATCAAAGTACCGGATAACCCCGGAAGACAAGTTCGGTAACTATCCTTGCTGCTGATATCGACAACGAGGTAGTCCTCAACAGCAGTGCCATGCTCAGCACATGCCCTCCATCAACAAAGCATTGTATGCGGATTAATATAATTCCACTCCTCCTTACAGGATCCATTTCAGCGCGCACAATGATGGGTTTGTGCCATTTGATCTTTGTTATCAAAAATGGCAGGGTTAAAATAAAACCTTCTACTCTTGGGTCACTTGCTAGAACAATAGAAGACCCTCACATGTAGGCAAGATAAGAATAAACTTGTGATTTCTTATCAAATCTTGTGCAATAAGAAATGCTCTGGGGTTAATGCATAATAAGACGAATCAAGAAAGTTGGTATCTGTATCTAGTCTGATAACGTACCTCTTGGAGCATCACTTCATTATTTGATGGAACTCTATTCTTTCACAGGCTTCTATTGTAGGAGACCAAAAATGTTGAAGAACAATGGCATACCAATCTAGGCGCCTTCCATTTTAGAAACGTGCCTTATGGAATAGTTCAGCGAGTTAAAGGCATAGGACTGAGCATGGTCAGGCCCATGAAAAGCAGCGCGAATATTCGAGACTTATCTCAACCTTGATACTTGGCCCCTTCAGTGACATTGGCGAGAGATCGATAAGACCACCTGAGCGCCGTATGCCGTAACGATGAGAACAAATCCATGGTGCTTGCTCTCAAAAGTGAAGGGAGGAGAGGAACAGACAACGCCACCAGGTTCCTCCCAACACGGCATATCACGAGCGCAAACCGGTGGGCCAAACTGCTGTTGAACCAGTTCCTAATTATTTGGTCCCATTAACGCGGGACTCAGGGTGGACTTGGCGTTGGGTCTCTAGTCCTACTTGGTAAGAACAAGGAGATTCCATCGCGTGAAAAAAAAAGGGGGGGGGACAAAAGGGAAGGATAGTGTCGGGACTTTTGGTTAGAGTTTAGCAGATGCTGTCCTAGTAGGGACGGCCTGTTGCCAGAGACTCAAGTTGGGAGGGGGGAACCTTTTCGCTTTGGAGATTATTGGCCTCCCTACCCCAACTTATCAGAACATGGGCGCCGTAAACCACCTAATACCGCGCCGAAAGTATAACCTATACATACATGTTAAGTACAAGCCCATTCATTCGTTCGGCCGCAATTCCGGCTATAGTCAGGGTACGCGGGTCCGATTTTCGTCAGCTGAATTGGACCTCCTTGCAAGCGACCCAATAAGACGCTCAGAGGGGAACTAAATCGCCCAAGAGGTCTACACGGAATCATGGAGATTAGGCAAAGCCCCCTGTGAACATGCTTAATTCGTTTTAGTAGGTTGTATGCGTGTGCGATTACTTAGTTCTGGTCGGGGGCCTTACTCCTGGAACCAATGCCGTACCATTTGTAGGCAGCAAATGGCAAATGATATCCTGTACACTGATTCGCCCCTCCTTTCTCCTGTGTGTGAAAAAAGTCCTTTCAAGAATGAGAAGATGGTACGGCAGAAGGATTATGGTTGAAGCTTATTGGGTGAGGAAGTGCAAGACCTGGAGCCACGAGTAAGTTGATCGCGCTGCGCTGCCTCCTTGTTGGTGTAATGTCAAGTTTTATGGAAAAACCGAGTAGCTCAACGCTGCAGCCTTGACGAAGCTAGCAAACGGATACTCGGCAGAAAACCGCTGATACAGATGGTGGTGGTCGCGTGGGGGATTCACTTGCCAGCTGTCGTTACCTTGCTCTTACCCGTCAGATCATGGCTTTGCGGCTGTGCAGGTTGCCCAAGTTCCCAACCCAAACGTTCCAAGATATCCTTCCTCTTGAAATCACCCATTGAACGTTGGCTAGCAGCAAGACTCGTAATCTTGGAGGTGCGATAAGAGTATAGACACTGGTTGGGGGCGTTTGGATTCGGCAAATTTGATGAATGATCCTTGCAAGTTGGAGAGAGCACACGCCTGAACCTCATGTCGTGTGATCACTGGCCAACACCTCCCTTCGCCCTCCAAACCCACAACACTCTCCGTCAACGCGTACACCGCTCAACATTTCTTTTTTCAATCCCAGCATTCTAGGTTAGTCCTTTGCTAGTCCTACCCGCTGGACAGCTGACCCACCCAAACTAGCAACGCCCCTCCACGTTAACCCATCACCTATCACCGCTTCAGACCCTTACCGAGATGGAAGTCGACGCTATACCTCCAATTGAACGCTGCCCCCAAGAAATACTCGAGAATATCTTCATAGAGTGCCTACCCCCCGTTCACGAGCCTGATCGCTCCTTCATCCCTCTCCGACTTTCACACGTGTGCTCATGGTGGAGAACCATCGCTTTCAATCTACCCCCTCTATGGCGTTCCCTATACCTCGCAGACAACCTCAAAAAGAGGTCCAAATATGAAATCTTTTGTCCCGACAAGAAGCGATCCATTGATTCTGCCGCGGCCGACAATATGAAACACCTTACGAAACTCTGGGCAGACAATGCCCGCCATCGCAGTCTTTCTGTCTATCTCGAGATGAACAGCTTCTGCCACGGTGCAGGAAACATCGTCACAAACGTTGCCAACCGTCTTCAATTTCTCCGGCTACAAGTCTTACCATCTTACATTTTTGAACCCTTTATCAATACAGCCGACATTGAGGTAGAACAACTAGAATCACTTCATCTCACATGGAACTACTCCTCAGCCATCATGTTCAACAACGTAACCGCCTTTACTGCAGCCCCGAAACTCCACAAACTCAGGCTCGACTTTGAGTCTATCATCGATACCATAGACAATCAAATGCTCGAACCCTCCTTCACCTCGTACCACTTCATGGTCCCATGGCAGCAGCTGACGCATGTCTGCATGGATAACATTACCCTTGAAACGTGGGATGACCTGCTGCGATCATGTCCACAGCTACAGGAATGTCTCGTCACTTTTGGTAACTTTGCAGATGTCACATCATCACCTTTGATGCTCGCCCAAGCCCCCACAACCATCCGGCGCCTCACTAAGTTGGGCATCAACCTTGGCCGTTCAGGTGGGTTGTTCTCCTTTGACCAGTTGGAGATGCCCGCCCTGCAATCCCTACAAATATCCGCAAAACCCTGGATGCGTAATGAGAGAGCGAGAAAGTTTGATTGGCAAGATTCTCTTGTCCCCTCATTCAAGTGGCTTGGGAATCTGGAATCCTTGACAGTTTCCCTACAAGACATGTCAACTCGTATAGATGACTTGATCAAAGTTCTCCCTTACATGAAAGGTTTGAAGAACTTGACTATTCTCTATATTGAAAATGGATCCGACGTCGACACTATCCTTCGATCACTGACGCACGACTCGATCCCTAGTACATGCCCTGAAGACTGGGTACTTCCGAATCTGGAATGTTTGAAGTTGGAAATGGCCAGCACGTATGACCTTCGTCCGGCAACTGAAACGTTACCGTGCTCCATTTACAATTTTGTTCGACATCGATGGTGGAAGCCCGTTGATAGTGAGGATCCAGGGATGAGTCGCCGTTTTGCGAGCCATCGACATTTGAGGAGTTGCAATATTGGCATGACTTTCTTCAGAAAGCGAGGGGCCAGGAAATTCTTCCGTGAAGTTGACCAGTTGCTTACCCCATTCAGAGTACAGGGACTGCATGCCCAGATTTACGAATCACATTGCAATTGGACTTATGATCGAATGACGCACGACTGGTGGTAAAGCATCGATACCTTTGTAACCTTTCTTTCGCTTCAATGTGTCGACAGCACTTTCTTTCTGATCATACTTCAGTACATTCTTCTTCCGTCCCATCTGACAACCATTTTGTAGCTTCGCCAATTCCCTTCACTGTAGTATACTTCCTTAATCGCAATTTTTCGACTCGCTCGTGCATTCTTAGAGTAGCTTTTAGTCTGCTGTGCTCAATAATGTTAGAATATAGCCCATTACCACATCCAAGTTCTTTGCGCGAGATTAGTCTGGCTATTCAGTGGAGAGAGTGGAGTTATATCTTTCAGTCCAAATGTAGTATACTCTAAAAGTCCGTCTAGATAGATATGGCCATCAGAGCCGTAGTGTCGAATTACGGGTCAGGATATAGACAAGAGGCACCATAAAGCTAGAAACCTGCTTATATGCGCATAAGTCATGAATTGGAAGCCATGAATGTTAAACATACGCAGCAGTGCGCAGCAACAAAGTATTTTAAGCCGGGATCATGAGATCGCCCCATGTCCGCACGGCCGCGATGCCAGCGAGGAATATACCAATTCCGGTCACAATGCTCAAGTTCCCTGGCAGCTTATCGGGCGCATATACCTCAGTGCGAAGGAATCTATGGTGCACGAGTGGAGTAAATAAACACGCATGTCGACTTCCTTGAAAACAATAAGAGAGTACCTCGAGAATGATGATTCGTTGGGATCTTCAATCACTCGTTTTGCAGGTTGAGGAGGAAGGAACATGGGTTGACCTGAGGGTGCTGCGCGTCGAGACATTGTAGTGAAGAGTGGTAGAGGAGAACGGCCAGCACAGCGACTGAACGAAAACTGGTCCCGGATTTTTCATTTGCATCTGCTTGGCTTTGCTTGTCTAGAGCCTTTAAGGTCACGTGCTGTGGCGCGTCTGAGTCGTCTGTTGTGCGCCTCTACTCCAAAGTTATGTCATCGCAGAGGTAGGTGAAATGCAATTCGGCCGGCTTCGTCGATATTAGCCATGTATCTCTCGTAGTTCTGTCAGCAGCGCTGATGCCATAGGCAAAAGTCTCGCCCCGTCGACGTATTGTCCATATTGTCTGCTTTTCAAACGCGTGGAGCATTGTATCTCGCAGCCCCACTCGCAATTTGTCCTCTGTCCTATATACCTAGAGATGGTGTCTCTCCTGCTGTCGTTCTATCCCTCATATCGCCCATCAACCTTTTTTCGATATGTTTCGAGCAGTACTCTTCGCCTACTTGTGTCTCTTCTTCTCTGTGTTTACTGCTTCCTTGGCCGATGGAAGACGATGGAATGCGGCTTTCCTTGGCGCCTTAGTCAACGACTTACAAAATGAGGGCTATACAGAGTTTGGTAACACCATACTCCGAATCAATCAAACCCTGGAGGGCCAACGCATCTTGCCCCAGCTTGTAAACGGCAACTTCACAATTTTTGTTCCCACCGACCAGGCCTGTAAGTTCTCATCGGTTATTTATCAATTCCATTACTGTCGTTGGTCTTGTTTTTTATTTTATTTTTTTATTTCTCTTTTTCGTCCAATTCTCATCGCGATCCGTCCATGCGGGTTCTGTCCCCATTTGCCAAGTAAAGCTGTTGTGCGGTTCGTGCCACATGCAAATGTGGAATTCCACCTTGACGTGATGTTGTTTGTACATACTGACGTGGAGGTCCGGCACCAGAACCATGGCCCTTCTTAACCCCCCTATCCACATCTGAACTGATTGTTTCTATGTTGTCGTTTTTTATTTATTTATCCTTTTATACTTCTTTTTCCCTTTTTTTTTTTCGGGCTGTGTGGGTAAAGTTCACCGTTCGTGGTGAAACGAAACCCCTTGTTTGATAAATTTCTTGGGTGGGTTGCGACAAGCTGATCTATTCCTGCGTGCACCTGCTTCTAGTGGCGAATTTCAATCAATCCAATAATACTGCGGTGAATGACACAGAATCGTTGGCAAACATCATCGCGTATCACATCCTGCCGGGGAACTACACCTTGCCTACACCTGGCACAAATGGTACATTAATTAGTGCGGTTTTCCCAAACACGACGGTCGGGCGGACGTTGCTCGACAACTCCACCGTTGTTCAACTAGAGGGTGGCAGGTCACAGGTTCTCGCATGGTCAACTTTCCCAGGTGCTCAAACACCCACCATTCTTAATCAAGTGTCCCAAGGGTAAGTGATGAACAAAAATGTGACAGACAGTTTTGTCGACTGAATACAACTTTCTTTCTTCAAAGGCAAAGTGTCTCTGTAGTCAATGTGACAACTTTCAATAATCTCCTTCTTGTCGGAGTTGACGCAGTTCTCATTCCTCCTGGAAACCTCACTACCACACTCGAAGCCAATGATTTGGGTGTCCTTGAGGGATTGCTCAGTTTGTCGTTCCTGCCCGAACCAGCCTTTAGGCGTGTCACTGGAGTCAATTGTACGACCTCATTGCTGAACACTCTCGAGGAACAACAAGGGTACACGCTATTTGCTCCAAATAACAACGCGTTTTTCCAATCCAGTCAAGAAGTAGTCTTTATAGTTGGGAACAGGATTATTTTAGCCAATATCGTCCGAAATCATGTCAGTTACTTTCATATTCCCATACATGCTCCTCCCCCATCTACTTACGTATCTCCTCACCGCCCCTCGTTTTGACAGGTGATCAACGGAACTACTGTATATTCCCCAGAACTTTTCAACACGTCCGCGAGCTACACGTCCGCCGCGGGCGAACCATTTACTTTCTTCTCAAACTCATCTGGCAATTTTGTGACTGTCGACTCCAATTCGCAGCAAGGCGGCGCAGGCTCCACTGCTAGAATCATTCAACCCGACGTGCTTGTCAGCAACGGTGTTTTGCATGTGATCGACAGGGTGCTTCTGGACGCTGCGGCTAATGAACAAGCTGCAAGTTCCGCGTGTGTAGCTTTTACTTTTTATTTTCTGGCACCAACTTCCTCGGATTTTGATATTGTTTCCCGCCTCATGCTGACATGCTCGTTCCTTCGTCCTTTTACCCACAGAGTTTCATCGGCTTCCTCAGCTGCTACCGTTAGTGTGTCTCCGACGGGTCCGATTGGAGGTGTACCGTTCCCAGCATCACCGTCTGTCACTACTACTGCCACCTCCCCATCTGCCACTATCGTAACCGCAACTTCCACAATGGTTGTAGGGGGTGGTCCTACCATGGTTACAGCGACTTCTACGACGGTTGTTCCTCAACGTAAAGTGAGTCGCTGGTTCTGTTGGTGCCGAGTATGAGTTACTGATGACCACCCTCATTCCAGCGTCACCTCTAACCACGGGGAGCGTATAGGTTTGTCGCGGGTTTCCACTGCGCAGTGATTGGATCCTTTGCCTTCTTGAAACTTTAACTATCTCCTATTACAAATCCTTTGCCGTATAATTTCTCCGAACAAAGATCGTGTATTTTTTGTAGTTGTGTTTCAACATCTGTATTTTACTTTTCTGTATGATAACGAGATTTGATTTCGATAATTCATTTATGAATCGGACTTTCGGCTACGGAATGCGTCTGGATCGACCTTGTCCCCATATCCGATTGGACCGGGAATTTTTGATGGTACGAGCTTGGAGCCAGGCGCAGTACCTGAGCTCTTTTCTGAAGGATGACAGGGGGACGTAGCCAACTTGTGTCTTGGCTTTGGGGGTCTCTACCTATTTTTCCTCGGGGTGGCAAATGTTTGTGTCTAGAAAAGGCAGACAACGTGATGCTCCTCCCCAAGATGGCGCCTAAGAAGAGTTATTTGAAGGTCACGCCGGTGAAAGACAAGGCCCATTTGTCGTGTCGGACCGTTCATCTCCATCACGAAGGAGTTCTCAGGTTAGTGACTCGCCTGATGGTCACTTTCCGGACCTGGGGGCGTGGGTGGCTTTGATGAAGTGACACCCAGGCTTTCCCGATGTAGCTTTTGAACCGGCTGGTGCTAGTTCTTGAGCTGACAAAATATTTCCGTAAAACCGATGGTGAGAGAGGGGAGGGAGAAAGAATAGCCCCCCCAGCGCCTCCCCCTTGATAGCGGATACCTGTACGTTTGGCATCGTTTGATGGAAAGGTTAGCGATGACGATCCCCTACGAATATTGACAGGGTTGGCATCTTGGTACATACCCACGCGACTGCCTAAACTGTACTCATAGAAGATACCTTGTTAGTCAGATAGGTCGTTTTGCACCATATTCTGAGAATCTAGACCAAAAAAAAAAAAAAAAAAAAATTTCGCCCATCTAACACCCTACATCCTCTTCGCAGCACATGGCTGAGAAAAGGCAGCAAGCATGAGGCGGTAAGCCACCCCTTGTCGGAGAATTAGTGGTCTTGGTGGTTCTTCTACGCAAGCTTGCAGCAAGGCAAGGATTTGTAACTTCGTTCTGAGGAGGTGTTCTTGTTTGTTTTTTTGCACGATTTTTTCCTGGGCTCACGGAAATTGACAGATTGGTCATTTCTGATGGAAGCGTTGACATCGGTGCATCCAAACGATATCAACCATTCAGGGAGCATGACCTAGATACTATTCAGCATTGCACATATCATAAAACTCGGAGTGCCAACGAATACAAACTCGGAGAAAAAATCCCAAGAAAAAAAAAACCTTTTTTTTTGTCCCTTTCACTGAAGATGTTACAGCTAAAAATAAATACTGTCCAACGTTCACTTCAAACTTCGTTCTTGGGCGTCAAAAACCATCAAAGATTTTGGAAACGTACGCCATTTGGTGTTTGCGTACCCAAGTTCAAAGTTCTCGGCGTCTGTGTTCTTCTCTCACGTGCGCGTCATGGACAGTCATGTCACCTCTAATGCACTCAGAAGAGAAAAGCTGACTTACCTGTAAACAGTAAAAATCGTTTCTAACGACAGCCATCAGATTGAAAGAAGCCGTCGCCCCTGTCCCACTCCATTGTCGCCGTCAGAAGCTCCTAACCATTGACCTTTCTCCATTTCAACCCTCACTCCCTCCGGACTGGCTATCCCGCGGACATCGCTTGGTCGGATTCCCTAGCCAGGGCTAGGCACCCCTCCCAATACGTCATGGTTTGATGCTGGTCCACCTCAAGCCTTTTCAGCCACCAAACGCTGGCGTTCCACAAACCGGAAACGTCTTATGCCTAGTCACAGGTGTGGCCCAAAAAAAAATCCTTCTAACCTAATATAGCTTCTGTCTTCCTATACTCCCCGCCTTAGTCTCAAAAAGGTATGTGTTATTTTTTGTTTTCTTGTTATGGCATTATTTTCGGTGCGAATGTCGGTATCGGTATCTTCTGCGCGATACGTGTCTTATGCAATGTAATGCAGCCCAATGTGGTTAATGCTAGAACCAAGTGCCGCCCGCCCACCGCATGGCATGCCACAGTGACAGTTATAGACACATTACATGCCATACCGGCAGTCCATTGTGGTTGGAACTTTCCGCGCGACACCCCTCCAGGAACACCACTTCCTACAGCGTCATGACTCTGAGCAGGCAGTCTTCTCCACTTTTTGCTCCTCTGACCCAGAGTGACAGCCCAATCTAGCCAATGTACAGTTCTACCAAGGAAATGAATGCCCGAATAGTGTTGAGTCATATGATCGGTAGTTGTGCTAACTACGGTAGTGACGCTCATCACCATAAGTAGTTAGTGCTGGCTCCACAACATGTTCACTGTCGGGAGGATGTCAATGAGCAGTCATCTTGCATACCCGGTCTAACTCAAGTGGAGGTTATATCACCCTGACCTCTATCGTGATGTGGAGGTTAGGCTTGCCTTGGGAATGTTACCCATGGTGGCAAGACATTGAGCCTGATAGGACCCCGAGAATACCGAGAGTTCCGGCCATGTAACAGGAGCAGCCACCCTTGATGTGATGCAGTGAAAAGGGTGTACAAACTTTAGAATAGTTGTCTACAGCAATGTGTTTGGGGGGAGGTGGTACACAGCACAAGCCACATGAAATAAGTGAAGTGCTACTATACTCTTCTAATAGAATAGTTGTGTTTCTGAGTTGTTTCTACAGTGGGTAATA
Source organism: Amanita thiersii Skay4041 (assembly GCA_002554575.1). Classification (NCBI taxonomy): domain Eukaryota; kingdom Fungi; phylum Basidiomycota; class Agaricomycetes; order Agaricales; family Amanitaceae; genus Amanita; species Amanita thiersii. The sequence continues at coordinate 24,734 of KZ302074.1, read as the reverse complement.
CTCTAAGAATCACACTACACTCAGAGTCTTGGCTTGATAGTAGCTTTGACGCTATCAGGGTCCAGGACCGATTCCGGGTACGGTACAAATGGTGTGCGTAGGTGCTCATATGCACCATCAACTATGATAACTTGGCCAGTGATGAAAGATGCCGCGTCACTGAACAAAAAGATGGTGGCATTCCCCACGTCCTTGACATCACCTTCCCGACCTGATGGCGATGTCTTCAACAAGTGCTCTTTGTAAGCTTTGGGTGCTAATCGTCCCATCCCCTCTGTATCCCTGATTGGGCCTGGTGCAATCACGTTTGAGCGGACGCCATGAGGTCCTTCCTCAAGAGCAATCACGGCGGACAGCGCGTCCACTGCAGCCTTCGCGGCAGAAACGTGTGCCTGATAGGGTGTACCTGGAATACAATCGTGAATTGGGACACGTAGGTACAAGACCAAACGTGGAAAAAGAGGGTACCTTTGTGGTGCAATGTTGTGCTAACATGGAGATAGGATCCTTTGGAAGCACGGACATAAGGTATAGTCGCTTTGAACGTATTGTAGGTTCCCAGCTAGCGATTCGTAAATGAGCAACAAATCGGCAGGGAAACGGAAGAAAAAAAAAAAAAAAAGGGTGTGCAAAACAATTGAAAGAGAAAAAAAAAAAAAGTAGCTTACGGTATCAATTTCTATGACGGTTCGAAAAGCATTCTCCGATAAACCTGATAAGGGCGCCAAGAAATTCCCAGCGGCGCCTGAAAGGAAGAATTAATCTCTTGTGTCCATAGTACAAGCTCCACCTAGGAGGTATAGGGGCTAGAAGCAACGAATAAGCAGATCACTTACCGGAAATGACAAAGTCGATTCTGCCGAACTTTTCGATTGTTTTTGTCACGGCTTCCTTTAATGTTTGTGGCTGCCTAACATCGACTTGGACAGGCAAACAACGCCTGCCAGTAGCCTCGGACAACTCCTTGGCTGCGCTCTCAAGCCGAGCGAAACTTTAGGACAAAGAAGGATAAGTCACCACTGCCAAACAGGGGTGTAAAACGACCAACTTTCTTCCGAGAATGACAGCGTCAGCACCATGTAGCATCTGCTTTAAGGTTAGTCATCCATGCGCGGGAAAAAGTGCGCAGTCAACCCAGGCATACCATAGATTCAGTCATTCCCTTGCATATGCCTGAACCTCCACCAGTGCAGAATACGACTTTCCCTTTGAATATATCATCCTTGAACACAGTTCTAGAGTCTGCAACTGGGAATACGTATGGTGAAGGGGCCATTATGTTGAGAGGGTAGGCGAACACCGAGCCTGTGCAGCGTAGCTCAACAAATATGAGCATCCGGTTCCTTAATAACCGGTGTCACACGTAACGCGTGGCACACGATACGCCACAAATCAATTTCCCATAGCCACGTGGGAATTAATAACTCGGTGTCATGAAAGTAGAACTTGAAGGAGATGGAAAAATGGCAGCACTGGACTCGGTGTAGCGGTGTTGACCCGCCGCGCCAACATCGTTCGGTGATGGATTACCAAACTGTCAACCCAACACCGACCGTAAAACAATGCTATGTGCTCCTTTTATCATCTATAACATAACACCTTCCCGCTTCTCGTTAGGCGCACTCATAACAATCTCATAACAATAGAAACAGCAGTAACGGTCCAGCCGAAGGAAATTGATCAGCTTGTCGTGATTGGGTAGATCAACCATGTCCAACAAGTGATAAGGACAAAGCGATCGATTGCCGATCCGCCCTGTCTCACCCAATTGCAATTGATATGGGTAACTTCAATACAATTCTCCAACACAATTCAACGCTTTGAACCGCCGGCATTGACATTTGAAGCCGATGGGACACAAAAACTTCTTTGACCTGTACAGAGAATACAAACAAAAGAAAAAAAAATGAATAGCACAACTCTTAGCAACAGAAGGATAAACAAAGAGACTACAGTGCAACTAGCAAAAAAAACGACGAGAGAGAACCCAACCAGAATAGACTAGATTAGGAATATATGTAGACAAGGCTACTTACAGACGGAGGGCTATCCTCCGAGGACGTTCGTGTGCAGTCTATATGACAACCTCTAGTCAATATCCTGCAGGGGCACCAGTCCCCGCACTTGAATGTGCAGAATGAGCATAACTTGCCAGAGCCTGGACAGGTGGCAGGCCACGCGACATGTTCGTTAAACGTTGTTGGTACAGTATAGCATCACCAGTAGTATCTGTTTGATATGAACTCTCAGACGAAAGCGGTGCAGGTTCAAAGTGAGGTTCATAATCTCGTCCCCCACTGGAAGCTTGTCCATGACTAGCAGGCGACCCGTATCTTGCAGGAGAGTCAGGGTGGGAAGACGAAGCGGTTGCTTGATAACTCTGAAGATGGGCTTGATTCGGGTAGAAAGGCGATGTCAACGTTGGGAAAGCAAAGCTGGCCGGTGGAGTCGAGCTGCTGGGAGGCGGACCAGAGCTAGAGGTGATACCGGACCAACTTGAAGGAGTTCCCGTGGAGTAGTGACTTGACCGTTGGCCTGATGAAGGCAGTGTCCGGTCGTGAGTCGTTATCCAGCCGGGTCGCCCGGGCCCTGCTCGAGAATCCCACCCTTCATGACCGTCACCGGAATCCGCAGCATAGATGTGCGATGGGTGAGAGTGCCCCTGCCCACTGAGAGAGTAGCCGTATAGGTCAGGCGGCGCTAAGCGGTGCGATGTTGGGTGAATGTCATTTGATATCCGTTCGTTCTGAGATGTACGAGAGTCATGCGAACCATTGAGTCGATAAATGGACTCAGAGCTCACGTAGGGATACGGGTTTGATCTTGAATGAGGAGACACCATGAAGTGAGGATGTGTTGAATCATGAGAAAGACGTGAATGAAGAACGTTTGGAGGGCCCTCATACTGATGACCTTCAGTGTCAGGACGTAAATCTCCGTAATCACCTACAACGCTTCCAAGGTCTTCTCCAGCTTCTGGAGTGCCCGAATGATCATTGGCGCCACCTATGCCACTTTCTGCTCTGCGCTTCGACTTTTTCCGTGAGTTGTTTGGCCTTCGTCGGTAAACATAGTCGGGGTACTTGGTGTTGAAAGTCTCCTTCAGCTGCTTGGCGCGGTCAAGGTAGTATTGTTTCTCTGACTACAAGCAAATGATGAGATCTGCGGCAAGGACACTTTGGCAAGAGGTGGTCATACTGGAGGCATTATGGCCCATTCTTTGCTAAGAATTTTGCTGATTTCTCCCGTGCGCATGGCTTGGTTTTCGGCAGAGACCTGAGGACGTCGACGCCTGGCGAAAATCATAAAAGCGTTCATGGGACGTTTTGGTGTCCCATCAGCATTGAGCGTTTGGGTTGTCAACGCGTCGGAGTCGTCTAATAGTAGCACACTGTTAGCTAAGTAGTTTGCGAGGTCACGACAAGATTAGCTCACCGTCGAATTCCGCATCGGTCCTGAGGGACTCTGCGTAGTGAGCAGAGCCACCCTCATCAGATCCTGATTGTGAGGCCAGCTCTTCATTTCGCTCGCCGCCCAGACGAGAGGCTTGCTCGTCATTTTCAGTGGATGTTGAATATGTGTCCATGTAGGAGTTCATGAGGTAGCGAGACGTGAAACGGAAGGTAAAATACAAAAGCCGGAGAAGGTGAGCAAAAGTCTGATGGAAAAAAGAAAAGGGAAATGAGGCTCGAAGGATTGGTAGAGGAATTGCGGGGTGATCGGCACGGACGAAAGTCTCAGATAGATCGGTGAGGCTGACGGCGGAACGAAACGCGGATAGAGCCAGAAGAAGAGTTGCTTGAATCTCCCTAGTACTCTTCGCTACATTTACAAGCAGGACTGCCCTCTTTGTGATTATCTGGAAACGTTGACGTATACACACCCACCCCAATGAGACAATTGTAGTAATCAATCCAGTCCGGTTCTCGAGATCTGGTTCGCGGAAAACTCACAACACCGCTTGAGATCAACCCTGTAACTCAGCGCTCACAGGCACCAAGTCAGCAGATTTCCTACATCGATGATTTCTCGGTTTCTACAAGGTCTAGGGCCTTACCATATCTGCTACGCAACGCGGAGCTTATAATCCCTGACTTCGGATAAGACCGAAAAAAAAAAAAAAAACAAATGGCGCAAACAAACATCATGTTTGACCGCCTGCGAACCTCCAGGACACGCAAATCGTAGATCTCGTCGGCCGATTGTGTATCTGTGTCTATGCTGCTAGTGCATTTTGCAAAGCCAGGGTTTCACAGATGAACACTGCAACTCTATGAAACACTGCACAAAGCAGAGCTTACATAGCGATTGCAAAACATACCACAACAAAAGCGGCGACGTAGCGGACTTTTTGGCTGAGAAAAAAAACTTTGAGACAGCGCGAAAGATAAAAGGCAGTACCGCTTCCAAACTGAGTCGGTTCTCCCAGCGCTTCCCTTGCTTCTCCCCAGATCTCCTACAATCTGCGCGTGGCACTATTACCACGTACCAGGTTGTCGGCTCGGAGTTGCCCTCTTTGCAGTTCTAGGGAATGCAGTGGAGTTGCTAGGGCGTTTCATCACCACCCAAACACGTCAACTATGAACACAATCAGACATTGTGTCCTAGCACGATGATTGACGTCCGACAGTCCAGTCTCAACGTGTGATATTACGACTCCCTCAAGATTGATTGCAAAGTCAGTCACCAAATGCTGTGCAAGCTTCCACGGCTCCGAGTTGGGCGGGGCGGAAGGCCGGTAATCAACTGCTTGCGCGAATTTGGCCCACCTCGCTTTTCCTCGCCTTCTTTCTTCACATGGCCGCGGAAAATCAAGTAACCAGGTTATCACAGTGAAGAAGCAAATACCCAGCCATATGACGGGAGTGAAACGAGATGTCGACGTGAGTATGACGGGAACAGATGCTCAGGGAGAGAAATCGTTGGAGCGGATCTCGGAGAAGCCGACCTCCTTGGTCTGCTACCCGAAATTGGCGATACGTTCATGGTTTATGAATCACCCAAGAGATAAAAGCCAGTTAGTTGACACGTTAATTTAGAACCCTGAAGCCATGCCTTTGAATGTCATTGTCGAAGGTGCTGGCACGTTGAAGATGTCATGTCATCAACTCCAGACGTCTGATCATCATATAGATCATTGCTGTACATGATATCGCTTACCATCACACCAAATGTTGCCACGGATGGGCCCATATTACTGGGTTTCTTCTGCCAACCGGAAAACAAGCAAATGTACGAATTTATCTGCATGTGGGACTACATTGAGCCTACTGGCCATATAGCCACAAGATGTTAGTCGATGATGTGCTGACAGCTGCACGGCGATAACGTCTATCCCTTTGCACACTAAAGATCTGCCAAGCAAAAGTTTCTTGTTACCAAAATGTAGCCCAGCGGGACAGGTGCCTTTTTACTACACTTGGCCCTTCGGGCATTCGAAGTCGTTAGCCCATTGGGATTTCATTGATTGAGACTCATGATATTCATATTCCATGTGCTGGTGTGCTTCCATACCACCACCACATGTGCTCTAAGCTGACTACTGTACAGCAGCTCAGATGAGGTCAGGGAGAGGTGGAGTGTAGTGCAATAGAACATCTAGTGAAGCAAGGCCGTTAGGCTTGGAAATTACTCCACCTTATCTTCCTGATTGGTAATGGGAAGCATAGGATAAATTATCTTACCAATTTGGATACAATACAGGTATAGTTTATGATTCCAAGATAGAGGAGAAGCAACAGCCGTAAGGTGCAGAGTCCGTTAGCTACTGTACTCATGCATGCAAGGCAGCTGTCCGGGTACATTGTAGCCGGAGAGTGCCGTTCATCGTTATCTCCTGATTGGTTCGGCTAGGACAGGTTCATTCCCCGCACAATCTGGGGCTGCGATTCATTCAGGTTTTTCTGATAAGATAGACAGATATGAAAGACACACTAAAGGATGCTAGTAGGTTTCCTATCTGGTAATGAGGAGCTGTGACACTAACCTACTACACTCGCAGACTTCCCTCGGACAGCCGATCAGAGGGTGTATCATCTCGGTCTGAGACCTGGAGACATTGCTAACCGAATCGTGAACCGCACATCTCTGTTTTCAGGTCATCCAGGGCTAACTCTTTCACACAGATTGTTGTTGGTTCACACACTAGAGCGAGAACATTGCGAGCATTACTGGACGCAGGACAGGAACCGTTCATTCTAGCATCCGAACGCGGTTTTCTTACCATTACGGGACGTTACAAGCATGTACCTGTATCCATCGTAAGCATAGGAATGGGGAGTCCAAACATGGACTTTTTCATACGAGAAGGACGGGAATGCCTTATTGGAGACATGATCATTGTCAGGTAGGTAAACATTTGCTTGTGCACTTTGTAATTGATTAACTAATTTATTGTGGACTAAGATTCGGGTCTTGCGGCGCTCTTATTGATGTTCCAGTGGGCTCAGTTGTCGTTCCGAAAGCGTGTGTGGCCATAAACCGCAATGTCGACTACGACTTCATCAATGGTGAAGATGAAAGTAGTGGCCAACAACCGTACTTAATCAGCAAACCCGTAAGAAAAAAATTAATTCAATTGGTAATGACAGACTGACAAACATTTTCCTTTCTCTCTCACAAACATAAGACCACCGCCGATGCTACGCTTTATGCAAAGGTCCGTTTATGACAATTGCCACACTTTCGGTCCCATCAATAGTTTTTTCTTTTTCTTTTTTTTTCTTTTTCTGTCTGGTAATTTCTTTTTCCTTTTTGCTTCTCTTTTGTTGTAGGTTCTAAATGGTGTCATTGCCGCAAAGCCGGAAAACTGGCTTTCGGACGTTATTGGCGAAACCACCAACGCATCTGCTGATAGGTCCGAAACACTAATTGCGCGTCTTTCCAGCTCCTAGTTTTTCTCATATGCGTCACCCCATCTAGCTTTTATTGTTCCCAAGGTCGACAGACATCTTTTCCGGACCATAATTCGGATCTCATCAAGCGAGTGAAGCAAACAGTGCCAGATCTTGCTACTCTCGAGGTACACACACACAGTCCAACTTTGTTTACGTCGTTTTCTTTATTTTATTTTATTTTTCCTTCCCTTTCGTTTCAAAAGGGCTAACGCACACTAAACTTGTTTTACAACCAAAAAAAAAAAAAAAAAAATTATTGGTTTTAGATGGAGACTTTTCATTTGTACCACTTGGCTGCGTGCTGGGGTGGTGGCAAGCACCGAGCCACAAGGGCCACACCTGCACCAATAACTAATCCCCCCGTGGACCCTATAATAATACAGCCAGCGCCAACCAACCCTTACGCACCGCTGATCGATCAAGCCGCGTCCCCAGACACTACTATCAGGGCTGCTGCAGCACAGATGGTTTTTGCATCTCGGACATCCCAAGATTTCATCACACCACAACAAGTGGATGAACTAGAAAACTGGGTAGGAGCTGTACGTACCTATGGCGACGGTGTTAGCACGTAAAGAGAACCCACTCATGGACCTGTGACAGGGTATACTCAACGCATTGATTGATTTCGGCATACCCCAAGAAGTGAGTCAGCTGTCTTTTTTTGTCGTTGTTTCTTCTTTTCTTTCTACTTTCCTCCAACGGGAGAATTTCCACCTTTTGCTCATCACTTGTAACAGCGCCTACATCCTGAGAAGGGCAGTGTATGGGAACAAACTTAAATCGAACTACCCCTATACCCAATATGTATTCAGGAAGGGATCAGCGCGGGTTTCCCGTGCCTCGTCTCAGGCCAGTCTGAAATTTATTTGATATCTCCAACAACTTTTGGAGCTGCTAAGCAAGGGGAGCGGAAAATACTATCCACCATATTTCCGTAATCAAGGAATCTTCCGAAATCAGGTAGTAGTCCAGGGGAGGGAAAAGAATAGGATGAGATCATAGTTATGACACCAGCAGCCTACTTAGCCTATGGCAAACTTGAGACAAGTTCTGGAGCGACCCAGTCAACATCGACACCCAGGTCTCTAATTGCTTTTACAGTGTCATATTTTATCAATGGACAATTTCGGATAAGCAAATAGACTATAGACGCAGGCTGCATTGATTCTTGAGTGTAGGTCAACGCTGACATTGTATGTGTCGAGAGTATTGGGGTCGGTGCTGATGTTGCCCCTGGCTGGGAGGAGCCGTTCCGACCCTGTCGTCCAACAGATCTCAGTGGCTTAATTTTCCTTCCCACAACTGTGTTGTCTGCTGACTCGTTGCCTTTCCCGTCATTGTGTGGGTCGTGTCCATGATGGGGGAGAGTGGCAAGAGCCCGATCATCATCTCGGACGACGTGACCATTTCTAAGTTTTACTACCCCAAATACGTCCTCATGAACCAGGTCATCACAGCCCCAAAAGGCTAAGGCTTGGAGGCGTGGGCAGAGTTTGACACCATGCGTAGATTTCATGGCGCCCGAAGGTAATCTGATGACTCTGCCCACCAATTTCTGCAAACCTTGTAGCATCGTTCCCACAGCAGTGCAACCATGAATGGATAGAGAAGTAAGGGCAGGTAGATAGCCCAGTGTCGCGTCAACACAGTTACATAGATGTTCCTGGAAGATGATGTGTTTTGACAACGTGAGGTGTGTGAGGTATGGAAGTCGAGGATCTCGAAAGATGGCCTCAAGTTGAAGCAGGGAAGGTAGACTTGCAAGTGGGGTGCGTCTCTTCATGTGCGATAGTTCTAACCTTTCCAGGATAGGGAAATCAAAGTTTTTCAAGGCATTGGACGCTTGATCGTTCAAGTAGCATTGGAGAATCAACTCACGCAACGCTGGAAACACCAGCGGTTGTGAATAGTTTGGGTCCAGACGCCTCCATGGCGTACCATGTGCGTAATGATCTGTTTTATCAAACCATAGATCCAACTTCTCGAGTGCTGGAACATGAAAGAAGTAGAAGAACCTATTGGCATCTTTCGAGAATGGAGAGCTCCATTCCAACATATTCAAATGAGGGAGGCTAATCTGAGCCACCACTGGGTCCGTCGAGGAATTGGTAAAGCCCTCTGGAAGTACGTCCCATACAATGTGAATATCTTCAAATATAAGCTCTTCAAGTAAATGACAGCGGGAAAGAAGATTATAGACGTTGGACATGGTGGGACTGAATTTGTATTTACCATGCCTTGGTGGAGTATTATTCAGTTCTAGGCGCCGAAGTGTAGAGAGGAATTGAATTGGAATGGTCCAGATCGAGGTCCTCTGAAGCCTCATAAAATGAAGCTGAGGGTAAACCGTCTTCATGACGTCCTCCTCCTGGGCTATATTGGTCTCATTTATTGGTCTAGCGTGTTCACCGCTTTCTGTCGCCAGAATACAGGACTGAAGGTTGGGGAGGTGAACGGCTGATGTTCTAAATTTCTCAAGGATAATATCCTGGACATGGGGTAAGGTCGTTCTCAAGTATAGGAAGGCAATGTTGGAACGGTATCGGAAGAGAAAGTTAAAAACATCACGAAGCTGGGTTTTTTCAGAGTCCGTACCGTGAATGAGAGGCAAGTGCAAAACTCGATAGTAGATCCGGAGTGGTAACTCATGTGAACGATTAATGTAGGTTTTGATATCTGCTTTGTCCCAAGGCTTTTTCGTTATGAAGAGGAAGGTCCAAAGCTCGGGAGTGGCAAGTGCGATCGCGCGCCAACGGTGACAAATTCTCATTAGAATATCAGCAGGACGAATAAACACAGCATCGATGTCCCCGAAGGGCAACTGGTCATGAAAAATACTCTCGCCTGTAACTTCAGCGAAGGCAAGGAATATCCTGCCAATCAACTCTGGTGGAAGGGAGTGCACAGAAGGCATGGCCAACAGACGAGCCACGCCCCGTTCTATTTCTAGCGTGCTCATATCGCCCAAAGGATTCTAAATCACTCGAGGCGGCGCAAACAAGAAGGAATAATTAGCATGAAGCTATGGGGTATTACACTTGGACTTACGACTGATGGAGCGAGAAGCTATTGGTTCAAACAAGCACTCTCATTGGCACCAAAATCATGGAACCTTGTCCTAAGACCACATGGGTGTCACGCGCCCCATTAGCTTCCGGAGGCACCGGCGCCATCAACCGTGTCATTACTCAGTCGCGCCAGGGTGAAGGAAGCTCCCAGCGGACGAAGAAAAAAAGACAGAAACAAAAACATTGCGCTGTATTGTGTTGGCAGGCGTGAGGACTGGCGGGGGGTCGGCGGTGGGGCGTCGTTGGGGTGACAAGCGTGTACAGGGGAGAGAGCGCAAACCTGGAGAGAAACTTTCTCACGCCCCATTCACCCGCATTTGGGGTGGCCTCCGAGAGTGTTGTTGTCCGCCGGGACATTCGCACGGTTTATGTTGGCCAGCCAATGATACCATGATACTAAAAATTTCCCCCACTGACTAGGCGAGACAATGCACATGGCAGTGGGATATCTTGGAATCGAGCATGTGGATACTGACGATGGTGGGCTCTCGCAGTCACGAGCTGCAAAGCCCGCTAAACCAAGATGACGTGAATAATTAAGCTGAAGCTGACCGGTGACCGTTCATTTAAACTGGTGAAAGCCTTTCCGCGCCTTCCTTTCTGCTTCCCACCATGCTTTTGCCTCTGTCGGCAGCAATTGGCCTTGTAGTGGCCGTCGCAGCACGAGAAGCATCGCAGCTGCAGTCGCGATTGATACCGAATCTATCCCAGCGTGAGAGTGGAGCGGATGTCTTTTCAAAGAGCGTCGCTGCATGCCCTGGTGAATTTTACCCCGTATAGGTGCTATTTGCAGCATTCAGACTATTTCCTTCCAGGTTACAAGTTGACATCGCTGATCGAGACACAGGTGGGGTTGACCGCCCAACTTCAATTGGCTGGCCCTGCTTGCAACGCATTTGGCCATGATGTCAAAGATTTGACAGTTGAAGTAACGTACGAGGAAACCTCTCGGTAAGTCGGTGGATATATGCGCAATTAGGACTTGCTTTGACTATTCATCACAAGCCTGCGGGTCAATATTCGTGACACTGAAGATAAACAATTCACCATTCCTGAGACCATCATAAGCAGGCCTGAACCATCCAAGGCATCCCTGAAGCATCAGTCTGACTTGGTCTTTAACTTCGAGAAATCACCTTTCGCCTTCTGGATTACTCGCCGTTCACAGCCCTCTGCTGCACCTCTATTCGATACTCGACTATCATCGTTGCCTCCGCCAACTTCAAATCCAGTCATCGCTGATGATAACTCTACTACCTTGGAGGGTTTCCCACTTGTCTTTGAAGACCAGTATCTTCAGGTGATAACCATTCTTTGCATGTAATTTCACTTTAGTTGACGTACACAAGTTGACATCTGCTTTGCCTCTCGGCACCAATTTGTATGGCTTGGGTGAAGTCGTTGCTAGCTCTGGTTTCCGTAGGGACGTTGGTCAAATGGGTGGAACAGTTCAGACTATGTGGGCCCGAGACGTTGCAGATCCCATTGACGAAAACCTGTAAGTATCTAGCAGTATCTGTGGTTGAATGTGGACACTGATACGCCTTTTACAAGCTATGGTGCACATGAGTTCTACCTTGAACATCGGTTTAACCAGAATACTGGAAGATCGCAATCTCATGGCGTCTTCTTGATGAAGTGTGTTGCCCTTATGTGTATCATAATTTGGACTAAGCTCTCTTGAAAGCTCTGCTGGTGCTGATATCCTGCTACTCACTCCGCCTGGATCGAAAACATCTTTGATTGAATACAGGATGATTGGAGGCACCTTCGACTTTTATTTCTTCTCTGGCCCAACGCCAAAGAGTGTGGTCGAGCAATATGGTCGCTTCATTGGATTGCCGACCTGGCAACCCATCTGGGGCTTTGGTTTCCAGCTCTGCAGGTGAGCCTGAGAATACTTCTTAGGGGCCATATGTCTTAACAATCACGCAAGGTGGGGGTACCACAATGTTGATGACACAAGAGAGCAGGTGAGGCGTATGCGTGAGGCAAATATTCCCCTAGAAGGTATGTTGTGTGTTATCGGCCTCGTGCTCTCTTGATGACGTATTGTATGCCAGTCATGTGGAATGATATCGACTTGTATCACGCCAAGAGAGATTTCACTACCGATCCCGTATCATTCCCTGGGGAGTCTCTACGGGAGTTTATCACGGAATTAGTGAGTTTGAAAACTTGACATGGGTATCAGATGGCTAAACTTGTCTTGTAGCATAACACTCATCAAAAATGCATGTATCCCATTGAGTCATATGATTTACGCTGACAAAGCCTTAGATATACCAATTGTTGATGCTGCAATACCCAAAACTGCTAATGCTACTGATAGAGTGAGCTTGCCTGATTATTGACCACGGTATCGTCCTTACGCTGTTGAAGTATGACCCATACACGGAAGGTGCTAAGAAGTAAGATGGCTCTTACAAACCTCCAACTACAGCTCAACAATCTCGTAGGAGCCTGTTCGTCACCAACCCAGATGGATCAGAGTATGTTGGTCAAGTGTGGCCGGGGTTCACTGTGAGTGAACGGTGTGTCCCGTTTGTTGGTGGTGGAATATAACGTTTTCTGTGAAGGTCTTCCCCGACTGGTTCCGCGAAGGTACTCAACAATGGTGGACTGACGCACTTAGAAACTGGTCCCAATCAGGAGTGGAATTTTCTGGAATCTGGCTTGATATGAACGAGGCAAGTTCGTTCTGTGATGGTTCGTGGTATGTGCGCCTGTCCCAACCACGAGAAATTCATTGAGAATATTTGCTCATTCTCTATCGAAGTGGCACGGGGGCAGATCTTTCAAAAACGGATCCTCCATTCTTGCTTCCAGGAGTCCCAGGCAATCCTGTTGCTGGTGGGTATTTCTCCTGAATTAATTAGATAAAGTATTGATGATTTGGGGAAATCTATACAGATTATCCTGAATGGTGAGCCACATTGTGTCATTAGTTGAACTGAGTTAAGGTTTTCTATAGCTATGATGTGAAGTCGTTCGGACCCAGTGGCAATATGACGATCAACGGCACTTCTACATGCCGGCCAGGTGATTCGAACCTTGCAACTCGTGGTCTGGGTGCTGGCCATCAACAGGGTGTAGAACTGAATATGCCCCCTTATACCATTCACAATGGTAGGTTTATACCTGAGTGTCTTCCTACTGCCTACGATTTACTTGGGATCGCTGTGATAGGGTTTGGCCGACTATCAGAGCACACGTTGGCACCGAATGCCACTCATGTGGACGGGATTGTCGAACTCGATGCCCACAACCTCTTTGGACTTATGGAGGAGAAGGCTACTCACATGGCATTATTGGAAATCTTGACAGGCAAGCGGCCCTTCATCATAAGCCGTTCTACCTTCCCTTCCTCAGGAAAATGGACTGGGCATTGGGTAGGTTTCATGTCGGTGGCAAGCGAGACTCCCTGTTCATGCTTCCATACAGCTCGGAGATAACTTCAGCCTGTGGTCATACATGAAGTTTAATATCGCTGTGAGTCATGATGATCGGGCTTCAGAGGCCCTAAAGTTAATTGTTACCCTGCCTTGCCATAAACGACTCAGGGTGTCCTTCAATTCCAATTGTTCCAGATTCCGTTCGTGGGAGCAGATACATGCGGTTTTAGTAAGTTAAAGCAACTTTGAAGATTCTCATGTCGAACCTGAGGTGACACCTGGCATAGACGGCAACACAGATGAAGAACTGTGCAACCGATGGATGCAGCTATCAGCCTTCACTCCGTTCTACCGGAACCATAACATCATGGGCGCGATCTCCCAGGAGCCTTACCGATGGGAGAGCGTCGCTAATGCTTCCCGGACAGCGATGGCTATCAGATATTCGTTACTTCCTTACTGGGTATGTGGAAACGGGTTTATGTTAGCTCGTGATCACTGACGGATGGGGCCTAGTACACCCTTTTTGCCAATGCATCTCGCTTTGGGACCCCACCCGTCCGCGCCCTCTTCTTTGAGTTCCCTGATGAGACCGAGATATACGGTATCGATGATCAATTTTTAGTGGGTGGAGACATCCTTGTATCCCCTGTCCTCGAGCCGAACGCTAACACTGTAAATGGTGTGTATAACGTTTTCATGGCTTGGAGCTACCTCTCATCTTGTTTTGATATCCTGTAGCTGTCTTCCCCGGAAGAGGTGAAGTTGTGTGGCGTGACTGGTACACCCACGATGCTGTAGACATTGCCAAAGGCGGTACTACAATACTTGATGCACCCCTGGGTCACATAAATGTTCATATCCGGGATGGTGCCGCGATTTTGCTGCACGCTGCACCTGCATACACAATCACGGAGACCCGCCAAGGACCGTTCTCGCTGCTTGTATCCCAGACCAAGAGTGGTCGTGCGTTTGGAACTGCGTATCTTGATGATGGAGAGAGTAATCCTCCTGGGCCAAGCAGGGAACTGACGATCACATCTGTTGGTGGCCAGGTCAAGATAACTGGGAACGGCTCATTCCGGATTGACCAGAAGCTTGATGAGGTCAATGTTCTGGGCGTATCCAGCAAGCCTACGTCAGTCACACTCAACGGTAAGGCGGTGAAAGATTTCGAATACCAAGCACAGCAGGCCAAGCTTGTAGCCCGCGGGCTTGGTGCAGACCTCAACCGTGATGTCACTTTGGGATGGAAGTAAAAAGGGATAGACCAGTCAGAAACCAATAACAATTGTGTTGTGTTATATATATATATATATATCAATCTCTATGACAAATAACGTCTGTTCTTAGAGAGTTTGGATAGTCTATGTCATACGAGAGACCCCTTGTGATCCCTTTAGGAGTGTTGAACCCTTGTGTTAAACGTAGGTAAGTCGATCGAGGAAATTGGAGGAATAATTGGGGGGTTGCGACGTACTGTATGAAATATGACTGGTCTGTTGCGACGCAATTGCCTCCGTGAGCGTTCTGCTGCGCCTGGCAATTGAATGCGACGTTATCAATGGTTTGGGACTGAAAGCTATTTTTAGAATGCGAAGTTCAAGGGCTCAGAAAAGAAAGTGGCTTACCCAGTTAACGCGACAGTAAACAATTGGGGTCAAGTTCTGGTTGACGATGAAGGACTCGCAGCTGCGGAAGAAGAAGGCGATGGTGTTGTTTGTCTTATGACGATCGATTTTTTTTAAGCGTTAGGAAAGGGGTAATTAAAGAGGGTTATGAAAAGGGACCTTACCCCAGTGCCGATCTCGAATAAAGCACCTTGAGGTTCAGGTATTGATGAGAAAAGAAGTGTATGGGTAAAGTATTTCAAGTGAAGGTGAAGCGTACCTGTGTTTTGGCTTTCGAAAAGGATGGCGTCTGCGATTACATGGCATTCGTTGGGGTCGGGACCGGTGCCGACACCACCTGAGAAGCAGTTGCGGTTGCCTGGAAGACGATTAGGGGTTGAGTGTTAGTTAGGCTGTGCCAGGTAGCTAGGCGAGTTTGGGATGCTTACAGGGCGTGGCGCATACGTTGGTTTGGCGTGCTTCCAATGATCTGCCGGTTATGGAACGCTGCGGGCAGGTAAGGCGTTGCATTTTGACGTTCTTATCCTTGCCGATGAACTCTTCTGAAAGGACTGTCTCGCCCTCGCATACTTTCCCTGAAATGGGGGGTGGGGGTGAGCGATATGGGAGAAAAAATAGATGCGTTGAGCAGCGTTTCGTTCACCGTACCTGCTAGAGCGAGTCCAGCCGAGAAGGTCAAGGTGAAGAAGCAGAGAAGGTTGCGGAGCTGCATTATTCCTGGAAGAAGGAGATGGGTCTTTTGCAAGTCGCAATGGGATGACGATTTATACTACTGGGAGGGGCGGTATGAGGAGACCGCTATGAGAAATTTTGCAAAAATTTTCGGTGAGTGTAATGTCCGATACTTGTTGCGGCGAGCTCGGACGTTAGAGCTGGCTAGTAGTGGCCAGGTCCAGGTGCCATGCTTTGATTTCGTATCACCAAAGCATGACTCTGATGGGGGGGGTGTTGCTTACGGACCGCAACGCGACTTTGCCTCTATAGATAGCCCTTGCCCCCACTCCCCTTCCATATCACGAGTAGTGATTCGAAGCAGGAGGAATAGGCTTGTACTGGATCAAACTGTGGAGAAGGTCCAGCCCAAGCACCTGACTTGTGCACGTCGTTCACGCGCTGATATACACTGGTTAAAATGGGTACACGCTGTTAGCGAGTTCTATTGTACAATAAAGGAAAGATCCAAATCTAGCTTTTATACTTTGATTTGATATGAATCGCAGGGTATGGGGCGAACGAACCGTCGATTCAGATGTTAAGTATGCGGATGGGAGTGGAAGTCAAAATATAGACCTCGACCATGTGCTCGTGTAGCTAAGAATATGAAGGTCTAGTCGTCGCCGAATACTGGGATTCTTAGCGTTGATGAAGACATCAATGACTCATGTTCTAGTGTCTAAAGCCCCGTGAGACCATTGAAGTACCAGGAAGGCAGACTCGGAGGAGACCTCCTCCCGGACCCACATGGACAACTTAAACGTCTAGTCCCTCTACAACTTTTGAAGAAGCAAGCGCCAAGAACATGAGGCATCTAGATGAAAGTGATGCGTATATTTTGAATTGGGCTTCGCTGGATGGGCCCGGTAGTGCCGAGATTGTAATTGAGTACCTGCTCAGCGATTTGAAATACAGGTTGTGATGGGATAAGTCAGACCGGTGTTAATGAATTATACCTACAGGGATGCCCAAGAAACTGGGATGTGGCTGTATTTCTGTTTGGTTCGAAGGGTGATGGTAAATAGAGAGTCTTCTCCCTAGTGGCATCTCGGCATTGCACGTTTTATTTTTCCGCCGCTTTGAGTTGGGCGCTCAATGGCTTCGCTGCAGTCCCGTTCTATCCATGCAGTGACCGGACTACAAAGATACTCTATATCACGGCTACGATGTTGCTTACATTCGAGCGCGAACTGTCAAAACCAGAAGGCAAGGGGTACGTCATTCGGGTATATGTCAACTGAAACTGGGAAACCTGACTGTTTTTATCTCCCATAGGTAACTCTCGGACGCGTCTTGCTGAAGATTTGAAACCAGAATCGAGCAAAGGTTATCTCGAAGTTGCACCAAGAAACAAGACCGCTCCATTTACACGCGAGGCTGCACCTCACACAGAACCAGGTGTAAAGCGTTTAACCTCCAACTTTAGAAAACCCAGACCGTTTGTTGAGCGGCCGCCTAGATATAGAAGGGAAAGTTCTCGAGAAACGCAGTCGTCTTCCTCTAGAGGGCCATCTTCCAGAGAATCATCTTATATACCCGCAAACGAGTTCTATCGCCCATCAGCGCCTGTTACAACATCATCCAGCAAGGACAAGCTCCCAGGATCGTTTTCACGCCGTGATGACAGGTTGCCCACCACCTTCTCGTTCCCACCTCTAATGCGTGGCTTCGTGACATCCCTTCAGGAAGTACTCGGACCAAATCCAAAACCAACACCAATACAAGCTCTCAGTATGAAGTGGCTGCTCAGCAATTCCCCTGACTGGAGACAATTCCTATTAGCGTCTGAGACTGGATCTGGAAAGTCGATAGCGTATTTACTTCCCGTCCTTCAGCACCTCAAAAAGACCGAGGTGCGAAGAGCAGCACGGGTTCCAACTTCCCAGTCACGCGAAGGGCCACACAAACCAAGGGCTCTCGTCTTAGCTCCTACTCACGAACTCTCACGTCAGCTTTCCAAGTTTGCCAAGTCGCTATTACACGAAGTCAAGCTCCGCGTGTTATGCGCTAGTCGACCTAACAATCCTCATGGAATAGAGGCAAGGGTAGCAAGAAATGATTGGAATACCATAGATGGGTTTGATATGGAAAGAGGAGTGATATTTCCAGTTGATATCGTCTTTGGCACTCCAATGAAGTTGATTGATATGGTGCGCGGACAAGGATGGGATCGGGAACCAGTCGACCTCACTGGCATCGTTCCAGACTGGAAGCCACGGACTTTTGGTATCACTCAACCTCCAGAGATTGACCTTCAGAACGTAGAATGGGTTGTTGTAGACGAAGCTGACATCCTTTTCGGTAAGTTGTTCAGCCACTATTCAGCGCATATTGGGATTTAATACAATGTGTACTATAGATTCCGATTTCCAGGAAGCTACTCGTACTCTTCTTTCAGACATTAGTCGTGCGCGAGGAAAGATGGATGTCCCAGTCTTGAAGTCTTCTTCATTGCCCCTATATACACCCCCAGGGGAAAACGGACTCGAGCAATTAGATCCAGTTCCAGTCACATACCCCTTCAACCTCATTCTCAGCACTGCGACAATACCATCTGGTTTGGCCACTTACCTGGACAAGGCCCACCCCAGCATGATCCGGCTGGCGTCACCCAGCTTACACCGTCTTCCCACAACGTTGAAAACAGAATACCTCGCATGGTCTGGAGGAAACAAATTCGCAGATATCGAGCGGCGTTTACGACAAGTTTGGGCCGATGATTCATCTGCATCGAACTCACCTGATCTATCAAAGGTTTTAATCTTTTGCAACAAAAGTACCAAGGTGATAGAGCTGGGCCAGTATTTGGAGGAGCAGGGGATCAAGAATGTTGCTCTTACGAGTACAAGCGAGGCACGGCAACACGGGTCGAACAAGCACTTGGATGGGTTCCTCCGGCCGCTATCCACGAAAGAGAAGGAGAAGCATGCTACGAAAAAGGAGTCAAGTACCTCGTCGAGTACGGACGAGCCTCGTGTGATGATCACGACTTCATTGCTCTCCCGTGGGCTCGATTTCTCGCCTGAGATCCAGCACGTGTTCATTGTGGACGAACCGAGGAATATGATTGACTTTTTGCATCGGGCTGGGCGGTCAGGAAGAGCGGGCGAGAAGGGTAAAGTCGTGGTGTTTGGAAAGATGAGTGGGCGTGGCAGCACCAAGGGGAAGGACGCCAAGAAGAGAGTTCAAGAACTGGCTGCATAGAATAAGTGGAAGTTTGTAGTGACCTGAGTACAGGTTGCTCAAAACCCTCCATTCATTTATGCTATTTAATCAAATTCACCATTACTGATATATGGCGTGTATAGTAACATGTTAAGAGTTGATCCATACTATGTAAAGACTGGGTTTGAGTGGGGCCTTGATGCGGACGGCATAAGGTAAAGTGTGAAGTAGCAAGAAGCGTTGCAATTGCATCCATGTGCCCCTTGCCAAATGCGCATCAAAGCTAATCCTGTACTTGTTCTTACTCTGGAACTTTCTCCTGCTTGACAACTTGGAGTCTCGCTTGGGTTATGGACGGTGGAGGACCTAGCATTGCGAGTCCAAGCAGCCAGACCTGCGGGGTGGAGTGATTTCGCGTCAAGCCTCATACGTCATGGATTCTCTTGCACGTGATCTGCAACTCCAGTCGCAGACCGTCTGTTCTCCGTTGTATCATGTACTATCACGGTTCCAATCCCTACAATCACTGCTTTCAAGTTGTTCTCTCAATTAGATATCTTTTTTCTTTCTCTACGCAATGTTACTAAGGTAGCACAAGGAACCTGTTGTTTCATTCCGGTGCAGTTGGGAGATAACCTCAGTCGTCTCCGTCGAATCAGCAAGAGGCGGAAACAAGAGTTCTCACGCAAGGTCAATGGGTTCTAGACATCTAGCATTGTACGCGAAACTCCAAATTGAAGGGAGCATCGAGTTTGATTATGTATTATGTTTGTGTTCGGCTCTGGGAGGCCGATAGACAAAGGAAGCACAGGATTTCGAGGTCTATGATCTAGAAATAGCGAAGCAAAGGAATTAAACTCGCAAGTACGATCTGGCACTGGCAGTGTATTGCCTCGAGATATGCGCTGGGCATCCAAGTATATATTCATTCAATTGTGTTAACTTTTCTTTCACTCTTGGCGTTTCCACTTTTTGGTGTTCTGTTGCAAAAAACTGGACAAAGTTGGTTCCACAAATCACAGCTTCAACGCAAACGATGAAGGGTCTAAAACACGAGTCGGATCGGCAGGGGTGCAGATTGGGTATCCACAAAAGGGTGGCGGCTCCCAACTTCTCATGGCTAGGGTTTGTGATATGACGTCTGCGATGATGATTATCCGACACGGTTTGTCAAGGAACGAAGAAAGCTGAAAAGGATGTATGGTGGGAGAGCTTTGCGAGTTGTGCAAAGTCAGAATTAGAGTGGCGTTCGTTCCCGTTTTGCGGTGTTGTCTTGGGGTCTATCATGGACATACCTTCCTATGCAATACAATATGTCGACACTATGGCAAGTCAATTCCTTCCAAGAGCATTGAGTTCTAATAGCATATTGGCATATCAAAGAGAAAGAGATCCAACGGAAGCAAAATAATCTGCAACCTGACAAGAGGGCTATACTCCATGCTGTACAACCCCAGAACTCGTTCGGGTCCCAAAGTTACACAAAGCGCGAGACATTCAAGCCTTTTCAAGGTTTACTCGGGCCGCAGGCAACTCCCTTCAGCAGTGGGGGGGTGGCGGGGTATCGGCAGTGTGCATAGGATGCATTTTCGCGTTCAGTGGGGTGAGTTTCACGTCGGCGTAAGTCCTTCCATTCCGTTTAACGTATGCGATACTGTCTTCAGAATGTCGTGCTTTGACCACTTATTTGGGCCATTCGCAGTTATTATAATTACTATTGTTTTCGTGAGTAGAACATCACTAGGCGGCAGCAGCAATAGCAGTACGGTTTTTCTTTTCGCTGTATATCTATTATCTAACAGCAACCCGACTAGGGGTCCTGGAAAAGAGCGTTATGCAGACGAATTGGGGGCGTTTAACATGTAAATGACCCTGCCAGTGCGCGATCGAGAAAAGGTGTCAAATGGACCGCTGTTCTTGGCGTACCTCATCTCGTCAATTGAGAAGTAGAGAGCTGCAAAAGGTATAAAAGGCCACATATAGCCGCCTTCGAATCCTCAGGATCTCAACGCCTCCAACTCGAATGTGAGTCCTTCCCTTACCGCGCATTTCAGAGCTCGCCTTTACACTCACACACACAAACCCTTTACAGTTATTACTCTTTTGCACACACTTGCATATACAATTTTTTTTTTGGCACACGTTGATTCTAACAGCGTATAAGGTATGCTTGGCGATGTCCCTTCGCCACGGATCAAAGCTGCTGACCCTACTTTTTATACATAACAGAATGAAGCTCGCTACTCTTGTTACCCTCCTCTTCGTCTCTACTGCGATTGCTGTTCCGACCGTTTCTGACGGTGGGCGGCTTAACGCCTCTAAGCGGACTGATGGGCTTCAGATGACCGGAGGCTATGGCGATGACGGCCATAAAGGCGGCTATGATGACAAATACGGCGGCCATAAGGACGGTGGACGCAAAGATGATGGCCGTAAAGACGACGACAAGAAGGATGGACGTAAAGACGACGACAAGAAGGATGGACGCAAGGACGATGACCGAAAGGGTGGCCGTAAGGATGACGACCGCAAGGATGGCCGTAAGGATGACGACCGCAAGGACGGCCGTAAGGACGATGGTCGTAAGGATGATGATCGCAAGGATGGCCGTAAAGACGATGGTCGTAAGAATGATGACCGCAAGGATGATTGGCGCAAGGACGACAAGGACGACAAGAAGCACGACGATGGGAAGGACGGCCGCAAAGATGATAAGAAGCATGATGACTGGAAGGACGGCCGCAAAGATGATGGCAAAAAGCATGATGACTGGAAGGACGGCCGTAAGGATGACGGAAAGAAGCACGACGACTGGAAGGATGGTCGCAAGGATGATGGCCCCAAGCAAGACTGGAAGGACGACCGAAAGGACGATGGTCGCAAGGATGATTGGCGCAAGGACGACCGTAAGGATGATGGCAAAAAGCACGATGGCCATGACGATTGGAAGGACGATGACTGGAAGGATGGACACGGCAAGGAGTGTAAGAAGCACTGCGTTCCTCGTCATGAGAAGTGCCCATGGGGATATAAGCGCGAGTGGCACCACGGATGCTCCACTTGCTGCAAGAAACATGACTACTAGATTGTTTAGTCGAGTACAAACAGCGCTAGGTAGTCAATCGGAAACGCCAGAAGTTTGTTTTGATTTTACTGGACTGTAGCTTTTTTTTTTTGTTGAAGGACAATGTGTCGAATATATGCGTGCTATTTGGTGTTATATATATTCGTCTGAAATCAGATTAAAGTGCGGTTGTGAATGCCTTCTAATCGCTGGCGCAAATTTGTCTCTCTTGGACCTTGGTTTTTTGGCTTTATTAACATTGAGAAGTGTGTTGCTAGATGAAGAAAGGGTATCATGAACGTGTTGGCTGGGCATACTTATTTTACCGAGCATAATTGTGTGCAAGTGAGTTTCCGGCATGCCACACAAAAACACAACTGTGCGCACAGGTAGGCGGTTCTGCATGAGATCAACCTATATAGGTTCAACCTGCGTAATGCTGAAAAGTGGTGGATGCACCGGGCCAAGGATATTGAACGCCAAAACTTTCAAGCTCGTGTACAGTACAACAAGTTATAGGGTCCATGAGACCAGTACCTCAAGTCCAGCTGTGAATGTATTACCTGGAATTCGGATAACTGACTCGGATAAAGCACACCCACTCTCCCAACTTTTAGGTACCCAGCGTCGGGAGAATGTTTGCTAAAGAGACAGACTTGGTGTATAGACCGTCGCTTCCAAATAAATCATGGCTAAGCTAGCTTGAGAGACAGTGGAGGTAGGATGATAGAGCCTGTCGCATGGCTAGTTTTCTTGTTCTTGACAGTGCTTGGAATGCGAAGTATGACGGTCCGTGATGGACAAAATTACAGCAAATTCAGCCAAACTTCGTGAACATAACGTGATCGTGCGTGATCGTGCGTGATCACGCCAAATCCACGTGATCACGATATATTCACGTTGCGTGCACGAATTGAGCATGCTGTGCACGCATAACATCATCAGCACTGCCACAATTACATCATCTTCGTGCTCATTGTGCACAGAGTGCACAGTGTGCATGGCATGAATGGAGTGATTGTGCAGACCAAACAAGAACATTTAATTTTATATTAGAATAGAATGTACTGTACATAGTGTGCATGTCAGCCAGTAATTGTTAATCTAAATTGCATGCACAGAGTGAACATCATACATAGGGTGTGTTACGTCCTCCATACCGCTAGTGCTCAAGGTTCAACCCCTAAGCACCCTTACCCCTATCTTCAACATGTCGACATCCCTTTGTTTACATCTATTTATCCTTTCATGAATACTCATCTTTACTGCCTCTTTGAACAGTGTTTCATCTGTAGTCAACATCACTGACTATTACCTCAGGGTACTCTGATCCCCAGGTGTCCTTACTCATCACCTCACCAATATTCTTACTCACATTACAACCAGGAGTACTTCTTACTGTTGAGAAGACTGGCTCCTAGTAGGAGTTGCCCAGTCTGAAATGCCTGCGCAAAGCCCTAGGCTAATCCCATAGGAAGCTAGTAGCTAGGAAGCCAACTTACCAGTTAGCTTAGCTGTGTTATGCCCTCTAAGCCTCTAGTGCTCAAGGTTCAACCCCTAAGTGCCTCTACCCCTATTTTCGATGTTTTCAACATCTTCTTGTTTACCTTTGTTTATTCTAATGCAAATACTGATTTACTGTTACCTCTGGACAGCCATTTCACCTTTGTAGTCCCTCTCCTTGACTACTACCTTGGATTACTTCAGTCCCCAAAGTTCTTACCAATCCCTTTACTCATCTAACTACCAGGGGTAGTTATACTTAGGCTGTTACTTGTTTTATGTTACGATCCGTTTCCCTTTTCTTTTCTTTTCTCTTTCTCTCTCCTTCTTCCTTCCCCATTTTCCGTTATTGACACCCACTTAGATGCGTGCTTGTATTAGCACCTGTCTAAGCACACGCCTGTTCATATCTTATCTTATCAATCCCGGGCTTCTCGGATGATCTCTGAGAAGTCCTTGGTTCAAATCCCCCTTGTGTTGTTTATTTTACCTTTTACTTTAATCCCTTGTTTGTTAGTGTTAGTTCCTTAGCTCTTCAATGGTTACTCTCGCTAGGAGTACTATACGGAAGTTCAATATAACTCTTATCTTTCTTCTTTCCTCTGGAGTGACGCCTGGGAGAGTTCAGATTGTGGTATTGGGGTATTCTAGTGAGCTCCTAACATTTTATCACTCTTCTTTAGTTCACCTTAGCTGTAAGGGACGTCTATCTCAGTGCTCAGGCAGTAAGCCAAAGACCAAATATAGGACTCTCAATGGAAGCAGCAATGGCAAGGTGACCACCACTTAGATAAGATAAAGATATGTCTGATCACTAGGTAGAGTGATGCTCTAGGTAGTTCCTCAGACAATGAGAGTGAGATGAGAGTAGAGAGAATACTTGTATTGAAAGCCTAGGGAATCCTAGGCAATGTAGCTACTACTTATATACATAAGGTGGTAGCTAAGACGAACTAAAAGGAAGCAATGAAACAAGTAGCATCCTATACAGTATATAACTACTCCTGGTTGTAGCCTGAGTAAGGATGTTAGTAAGGCAGTGAATAAGGAGACCTGGGGACCAGAGTACCCTGAGGTAGTAGTCAGGATGTATGTGTCAGGAGCTCACTAGTATAACCTTAACCTGCAATCCGACAAATAACCTCAGGCATCACTCCAGATAAAGAAGAAGTAGTGGAGAATGGATTGCACTCTAGGACGCTATACTGTGGATAGACAATCAAAGAGCTAGAGTGTAAATAATGGTAAATGATAGGTTTAAGAATGACAATGAAAAGAATGACTCGAGGAGTACT
>KZ302073.1:0-69806 GCA_002554575.1 Amanita thiersii Skay4041 | reverse complement strand
AACCCTAAACCCTAAACCCTAAACCCTAAACCCTAAACCCTAAACCCTAAACCCTATCTCTCATTTATCCTCTAAGCAATGGTCATGAATTTCAGATTTGATAGATGCCCTTGCTTGAAGAGCAAGGGAATTCAGATTGTTACAGACTACATCAGACACATCAGCTCAGCTCAGAGCCATTTTTCACTGGGGTTCATGCTGTGATCATGGTCACATCTTTTTGTCCATGAAAATCTGTCATAAATCATACTTCCTACAAAAACAGTATGATTACATCACCCCTCCCTGAACCAAGTGCAATGCGTCCAGTATCTTCATCATAATCCAATGCTGTCCAATCATTCTTGTCATTCATACACACAGTCCACTTCTCTATTACCTCATCTCCTCTTTGGGCTCCAGCATGAGACTGCTCCCAATCGACCCCAGAACTATCCCCAATATCATTCATCATCCCACCCCAGAACACTGCACAAGACAGCGATTCATTCAGCTGCTCAGCATAGGGCACAACTTGTAGTGGCAAGTGATCTTCAGAAAAGTAGAGTCCACCTGCCGCACGATCTTGCGGGCTTATCCAGACTGCAGTTCCATGTCGTCCAAGGGCAATGGTAGTGCACCTAAGAGAGCCACGAAGAGAGCCAAGGAGTGAAGGGATGTGGGATGTACGAAAAGGGGGGAATATATAGGGAACATAGCGAGGTGAACGAGGATAAGGCAAATTGGTTTGTATATGAGCAGGGCTATGCGGAGGTGAATACAGTGGGCTTCGGAAGAGAGCATAATGTTCTATGCTGTGCCTATCTGAGTGCCATGGATCTATGTTTTTCTCACGAGAGAGAATCGAGATCGATTGCTCTGCCTTGCCTGGGCCAGGATTTGGAGCTACAAGGGTAGCAGTTATGCCGTCTATCCAGCCAAAGGAGTGTTGTGCGATTGGGGAGTATGGAGTTGAGTTTCGAGATGTGACTTGGAGGGACGGGTAAGGAAAGAGGTTGATGGACCTGTCTCGCGCAACGAACACGCTGTCATGAGCAAAAAGAATTTGAGTAATGGCATTGTGCTGTTTCGCAGTGATGAAAAGGTAGTCGGATCAAAAGATAGATAAGGCCTACCTGCCAGCTATCACCTTCATTGTGACCACCTTGGAGGGTCGCATATTCGTTGGTTTTCCAATTCCATACAGCAGTTTGGTTAAAATCATCGCCAAGCGCAAGGACGTCGCCTTGTAAAGTCATGGGTTTGAAATGGGTATAAGCGGAAGTAATGGTTGTAAAAGTGACGATGCCGTTCTCTTGTTCCTTGACAGAAATAACGTAGACTGTCTCTTTGCTTTCCGAGCATTAGCTTTCCATGGTCAGTGATCAAGAGATCTTACTCGTCATGAAGACATGCCACTGCTAACGTGACTTCCGAATGAGGGTCTGAGTTTAGACAGAAACCCTTAATCACGGCACCCTTTGGCGACCATTCACCACACTTGCGTTGTGGTACTTTCCTTCCACTTCCTACATTGGAGAAACGAGGCCGGATATCCCATATGGCAAGGACTGACCAGATGCTTTTGGACACTGTCACTAACCATTTGTCTTGATGACCTGGAACAAAGCGAACATCCGAGATAGGCGCACTATAAATGCTGCTCAAGGTTAGCATGGCATAAGGCCGGGTATCCCGACAGCGCCACTTTAGTCCAAGACGATAAGCCCGACACACAGAATGTTCCAACTCTGAAATTGACAAGACGTCGGGTGACACATTTGGAAATGGAAAGCCCATCATTAATATATGATTCTTGCACGCATTGGTCCATACAATGCGGGTGCATGTTAACTTGTACAACCGCCTGCATGTCTAGCTTGTGAATCAGCTATGCCAACAAGGAGAGCAAAGCGAACACTGTTGTGAATCATAGCGACCTTTCTGAGAGATAACAGGTCGGGTGGGATAAGCCAAATAAGCACGGATATCAGGACATCGTCGTGGACAGTCGTAAATGATACTTTCCCGCTATCGATGGTGGCTAGCATTTTGGTCAGACTCACGGCTGGTCTGACGATGTCAGCTTGAGTGGGAGTAGATTCCCACGCTAACTTCCGGAAATATCCGTACCGACACCGAATTTTCAAACTACACGACGGGCTTGGATTGTTATTTTCAATCTGTCATGAGCTCAAGCATTACTTCGTTCTTCTCCTCTTTCTTTCCGACTATCCATGCCGACGCGCCGGAGGATAAGGAGCAAGTAGATGCCAACACCGAGGAGGCGCAGGAGGAACACGAGGAGGAGGAGGAAGAGGAACCGGAAGATGTGAGTAACAACCGTTTTGTCGGGTGACTGAAAGTCATATGGACGTGACTGTTGGGACTCTAGGTCCATCCTACTATTCGGGAGGAATGCCAAAAGTCGGCAAAGTGCGCTGCTTTGACCAAGCACTTTGAGCATTGCCAGGAGAAGGTCATGGAAGGGAAGGGATTCAAAGGCGAAGATTGTGTTGAGGAACTGTGAGTATTCCTTACTCGGAATCTGATATTTGGCTTGTATTCTGATTTCCACGCTCTAGATGTACGTGCTAGTTTGCTTTTATCCCCTGTGTAAGCTAATACACTATTCCTTAACCCTGTTTCCATCAGTCCAGTATGTACCGTATTCAATGCGTCCCGATTTACTGCTAATTTGTTGAATTCAGCATGATGCACTGCGCCGATGTAAGTATTTTGTCTCCTAGGACTCAACATATTTTGACAATATGGTTCAGGATTGCGCTGCACCAAAACTATTCGCGAAGCTCAGATAGGTAGCGCCCTTTCCGAATTTCACTGTATACAGTCCACCTGTTCCCCTTACTGTCCCCATGACCTTTATATCAACTTTCCCCGTTTGCACGATCGATCCTTGCACCTTCACTCTATTTACCGATGTGAAATAATCATCATTAAGTTCTGAAATAGCCGCCGATACTTGTTGATGACATTGAAGCACTCTCCAGCAACTCAGTTGCGTTTTCTGGAACTTAGACCCCGCAGCAGTTACTAATCTACTACGTTGACTTTAACTACTGAATGAGGCTGTGGTCCTCCAGATAATCGTAACGAGTTTATCCTGAGAAACCTGAACCCTGAGCACTGCAAGCAGCCACTGGCGTAATCAATGCTAGACGCCACTTCGAATGTGACATCCAGGGTTACAAAAGCTCAGCGCTCAGCCTCCAGTTCCAATCATGCCATACACACTCAGTCTTGTGTGCTGTGTATACCTACCGTGACCAGTAATTGACTGCTGCGAACCAGCATTACTTTAGTAACGATGATGGTACAATCGGTGAGTTCCACTGATCCATGGATCCGCTTCAGTTTCACTCATTTGATCTGGGTATCGATGGGTGGTTACTAGCCTCCATGGTTGATGACTTCACTACCACTACAATACTATCATCCCCCGGGCCATTTTCGTGCTAGCCATATGCCTCATTTGTGAGAGCGTAGAAGCGCGAGCCACGAGACTACATCGGTCTGTTACTACATGTTTTCGGCTTTGTGTGTAATATGGGGTCAAATATATCGGTGGTTGGTAGTACGTCACAAATTGAACGGTAGGCTCCGAGCTTCTTACTTGTTTATATCTATGTCCCTAGTGATTGACATTGTCCATTCCTTACTAGTACTTCTTCTGATTCCTCCGCGCCCCATACTTTACACACTTGAAGATTACTCCGTACAACTCGCAATCTTTTCTCGCATACACATCTTTCGGAATCGAAAGTTCGGATACGGATAGGAAGGAACCACTTCTTCATAGGTCAACTTCCCTATTCGGCAATTTGAATGGCTCCTTGGGATCGAAAAAGAGAACTTATGAAGGTATGTCACGGTAATATCATCTAGCAAGCATTGTCCCTAACGGACATATAGATGTTCCTGCCCTTCAACTTATGTACCCCGCGAGGAATTTTCGAGTACTAACGCAAGATTTCAATTGATGATAGTCACGGTAGTGCAAGGACTTGGTCGAAGATGAGTGTGCTCGGATTACGAGATTGTGATAATTATTGACCTCTTAGCGCCATCTCCTGTGCTTTGAATTAGCAGATTGCCGGAGCAGCCTGAGGCTCAGCGGTGATTGAATGGTATTGTTGCTCGAAACTTACACACACTGTCGGTATTTCCCTTGATTGAAATCTTCCCTTGGGTAGGTTCATCCGGCAATATGCGTCCTAGCCTGCCTCCCAGCGCTCTAACAGCCCCATGCGTATTCATGCCCTCATTCAACCTGAGACCATTATGCGTACTGGTACTCTGCTCCAACACCATAATATTACAATATTGAAAGAACAATTGAGGTTGTGCAAATGTGCTAAATGGGAACTCTAGGTGGATGAGCAGCTCAGATAATGATGATATGGGTCACCCATCGTACAGTATATTCCGCAAGAACGCCGGATGTGACCGTTGAGAATCATCTCTGTATGGTTGATTTTTCATGCTTCCCTCCTCTTATTTCACTTGTGTCATTTACTAGGAGGGTTGGACGGAGATAAAGTTATGTCATGAGTCATATACTGCACAATCATGGATTCGTTATCTCACTAGATCCTGTGACTCACCCTCTTGTGGGCAAGAACCTGGTACCCCATGTGCAGCCTGAGGTGCCTGTGCCGTGGGAGTGGGAATCGCTCTTCTCTACTTCGACGCGATTCCACGTTGAGTAGCTGCCGTATACAGGTACCTTTTTTCTGATTTGACATACTAACTTCTTGTCCCCGGTTCCTGAATTAATTATTCCATTGAATCGTCGGAACCTGATAGAAGTCAAGGATCCCACTGGCATACTGGCGCGTTCACTCGCTTCCTTACATACAGTATGTTTACTTTCTAACTGTAATCAGCAAACGTGCGTGGTACACAGCTTGATATCACCTAGTCATCTGCCATTCCTTATTTTACTATAGTTGTGACATCTTTTCTTTGGAAATATTGGTTAACAGAGCATATCAAACAAGCACTCGCAGGTATTTGGCCTAGAATTGTGGAGATGTTGATCTTAGCTGATTCGTCTCTAATCGGATGTGACATGATACAGATGCAGAAGGAAGGAAATGTATCGACTAGACAGCAAATAATGGTTAAACTATGGAGAAGATTGAACTGAGTGGAGGAATAACCGTGATAATCAAAGTAAACAGATGATCTGACAAGCAAATGTAATGGCAAAGGACCCAAAAGAGAGGGAAAAGAAATTACGCAGGGAAAATGACATCTTGCACTCCAGCAACAGCGTCCTCACACCCAAGCCATTCCAGCCACTCTGCAGCATGATATGCCACTCTCCTTCGAGGCCATTGCTCCATTTCCAGTAGAACACCTTCATGCGAAGCTGTAGTGACGTCCTTCTTGTGTTTCTTCACTGTCCAATAGTTGTTTGCGACACCCACAACACGTACCATCGGAAATCCATGTTCAACGATAAGCGCTACGTTTCTTATGGGAAACTGAGATAATCCAATGTATCGCAGTTCAGATGGTACCCCCGGTCGCAGATGCTGTTGGAATGACAGAATACATTCAGTAGATATCGAAATGCTAGGGAGAATAGAATACATACATCAAGGAACGGAATAGGATCTCTCAGAGCTGAAGAAGTACCACCGTGTTCCAACGTCAAATTCAGAGCCTTGATGCTCCGTGGGATTAACCATGCCGCCAGCCCGGGCGCCAAATCAGAAGGGTAAGTAATTTTCAACGTGGTCAAGTTGACCAATGAGGGCAAGACTCCCCATATTGCAGCTGAAAAGCCAGTGGATTGTTGATCACTTTCGTATGTAACGATCAATGTCAGAGTCCGTAACTGTAGCCGTCCACGAAGGAACTCAGCGATAGCAGGGAACAGGTCGGTGTCTCTTATTCGTTTACAAACCCCGTGAACGGTGAATCCAAAATGACGCAAAAATGGGAGAGCCTTTGGCATGCTACGGAAGAACTGTGATGAGGTACTGCTGTCAAGGCGACAGCTAAGGGTGAGAGCCTCTAGTTGTCGACCGTGTGTAAGGATATCCACGAGCGCATGGCTATTGACCGGGAAATAGCCAAGGAAGTTAATATGAGTCAAGTGACGAATGGAGAGGGCATTGGAAGGGAAAATCCAATGGTCGTTCAGGAGCGAAAGGGTTCGCAGTGAGGCCTTGTTTTGGGCAATGAAATTCAACGCAACAGAGGGACTACCGTCGTTAGTGCAGTATGAGAAATGGGCCAAATTTCTAAACTCCAGGTACGACAAGTCAACAGGGCCATCTGACGACCTGGAAACGAGTTGACGTTGACCCAAAAATATATGTTAACATGCGTGTGAATTACTAACCGGAGGGAAAGACCTCTGAGACGAGGGTGAGACGTTTGCAACACTCGTAGAATAGACACAATACTCTCACTACCAGCAGAAATGTGAACGTTATGCAGATTGATGAGTTTTGGGAGAGCATTCGTCAGCATCCCTTAGTAACTAGACGTCGTAACATTGTTCTATAAAATAAAATGGTGGCTGATTACTTACCCGTCTGAAACGCTAATGTACCATACTTGTCGTGGGCAGGCCCATGAATTCTCAGCGTGCGAACTGCACCTGAGAAGGATACATCAGTTATTATTCGAGTCAGGATATCAGCACTACGATGTGCATGATGTATGTCTTCGGTGCTAGGGTTAGAGGGTAGCGTAGGACTCCAACATTCAGCGTCATCGTCTGAGCTTTGGATTCCACAAAAGTACAAATCCAGTTCCTTGAACAGGAGTTGACTTGCAACTCTGGATATTACATGCGGGACGAACAATAGCGACCTGAGATCTCTTCGCGGTAGATAGGAAGCGATCTCACGCCAAATCTCAATAGACAGTCGCTCTCTACTACGTGGTAGTGGCGACAGTAACTACAAGATATTTGATGATTGGCAGGATTCATCTGAAGTAGCAGTGCGTACCTTCTCAACAGTAACAGATCGCTGATACAGGAGAGCTGCAGCCTCTGGATTGTCAGGCTCCGCTATGAGCGCTGCCTGCAGATCTAGACATCATAATGGAAGTGAGTGGCAATCACTTTGGACGGGTATGTACACCCACCATCTTGTGCAGTTATGTAAGACCCAGCAGCTAGTCTTGCTCTTGCGCGAAGTATTCGAGCTTTGGCAATGTTCTCGGAGTTCAGGGTAGATATTTGTAGGCAAGATTGGATGGCATTTTCGATGATGGTCCTCGTGTAGGAATTCCTGCTTATCGTAAAAAGTGGCTATTGTACTCAGCGTGAACCAAAACTTGGGTATTTATCGTACCTATCGGGCTGTATACTCCGCATTGCATAGAGCAAGAGGTCGGCCTTTTGGTTATCCGTGAGAAGTGAGGCCACATCTCGAATACATGCGTCCAATATATTCGGATTGAAAACATCCATGGAGATGGATTGGTCGTACTGCAGAAAGACTTTGCTGCTGTTTTAGACCTGAGTACTTGGTCTACCAGGTGGAAGATGCAGAAGCCTGGTTCGCTTTCAGCTTTTACCGGCGTCGAACGGATAGTGGTGTGGCAAATGGAGGGGTGAAAAGTGGGTAGAAGGCCTAGGCACTATAGACTTCCTATTTCAATGGTTCCCGTCCCATTCTCGACTAAGCAACATTAGATAAGATTATGGATAAGTTTTTCAATGGTGATCAACAAGCTATCATAGTGCTACAACCGAACCTCTCACCTGTTGGGCGGGAAGATGCACCAATGGAATATCTACATGGGAAGGGGGTAAGTAAGAAGGGGCACTGGGACGCCGACAAAGGTCAGGCTGCAACTTGAACAGAAACTTGAAGCAGGCTAGCCCTTGTTATCGCCACGTGGTCGTGAAGAAGATGTTAGGTAAATCTGTCCCTTAACTCCCTTTCTCAAGCAACCACCCACGTCCTGTCACTTCATCCTCCGTTGCAGGGGGTATCAGGCTTATGCCCGGGTCTAGACTCACATTGCACATTGTCCCCATCTGGCGCTCAATGGCGCATGTTCCCCCATCCCTTTCAACCTCACACTTTCAGGGATTTAAGGCTCAGAAACGTGTGATGTCAAGGTATCTCAGGCTTGGCCTTAAAGCGGATGGAAACAAAACTTCAATGTCAGTCAGTATCCTTTGATAAGGACGATGTCTGTGGACCATCCAACTGAGAAGGGATATTCAACATACCTATTTACAAATAGACCTACGCCGTTTGCACGGTATGTTATCAATCGTTTAAGTTCATAGGACATAGCTTGGCCTATCCGAGTCACTTCACAAGGACTTCTTGTCGGGCGCTTTCGAGTGATTACGTACTTGGCGTGCGGGCAATGTCCAATTTTTCATTTTCACATGCTACGTACGAGACGCGGAAAAGAATACTGCTGGAATGAAGCTTCCATCAAGCAGGAATTCGCCCTCTAGTTGGACATCTATCAGTGATCCCTTTTTACGAAATTCCCTCATACAGTGACAAAGACCACCTTTGTTTTTAGAGAACAGTTCGCCTGAGTGAATGTGCGTAAGTGCAAGAACAATCGTAATACCAGGTCACAACCAATCCTATCGATTGTTCAATTTTCTAGTTAATCCGCTCTCTCTTCCACACCCATACACTCCTTGCGCCGTTCCCTGCTTGTAGTATGCACATGCCACTCAATCTGGCCGTTTGAACACCCAGACCGAGATTCTACACTTGTCATCGATAAAGACTCTTTGAACGCCGGAAAAGCCCACTTCTCTCATAAATGCCGTACGTGGAATAGAACCAATATCGAACACAGAAACACTGTTGGATGACGAATCATAGTTATACTTCTAAGAGGGCGAGAATGCTTCAAAAGCGACCATCCATACTGATGCTGAATGTCTAAAGACGCACTATGCAACACCCAAGGAATCTTAGTCAGATCGTGATCATAGTTACAGTTTCTCCTTACGACATCTACAACAAGCCACAAAAAAACAAATACATAAATGACTGCCCATTTGCCAATCTACCTAGCCATTTGCGCCAGCTTGACGTACGTGAAACACCTCGCAAGTAATATAACACGATCCCTATCACCAGATATATTTCAAGATTTGGAGCTTGCGCCATGGAATAGAAATAACATCTCAACTCAATCGTAGTTCGTGCAAATTTAACTGGTTAATAATCATGCTAGGACGGGGCACGAGTTACGGAATCACGAATACAATGTTTCTACTAGTCTCTCATTTGCGTGTGCGTATTAACCAGTGCTATCCAGACAGATTACTGAATTACGAATGCAATGTTTCTACTGGCCTCTTATCATTTGTTATGTGTAGTTATCCAAACAGAAATGGTCTGCAAGTACAGCAAAGCTGTTCAACAGAGTGTATTATCATTCTATGGCGCTGCGTGGAGCATCGTTATCCAATCTTCCATAGAAGGCACAGGGATATACCCATGTTGGGTAGCGAACCGGGATAGAGCTCTGAACAAATAGCGTGTCTACTCTTACCGGCTTCGAGTGCTATTTTCCTTAGTTGGAGTTTTTTTTCCTTTCTTGCTATGATTGATCCGAATCAAAGGCTTCGACGTTTTCGAGCCGGATGTTCTTATGTAAATTGCCGAGTCCACGATCAGCATGATCAGCCATTCTCACTTATGGAATACAGTGTAAATTTCCGAACCAGACACATAAAATCCATACTCAGCCCATTCTCAAGAAACGCCGTGTAGAAGCCCATGTATGAAAATAGGCCAGTGTTGGTAAAAAAGCTAACATATACCAAAGGTCGCGAATGGAGGATTCGCTATTTGCTTGGATGCAGTGCCATTGGACTTTCGGCGTGTAGAAAATGACTCCATGTTGGATCAATAAGGAAATAACTGTGATGTGCTTGGTTTACTGAGCCCCACCGTCTTGCCTTGGAATCTCGTTCATATCTTGTGGTGCCTAGGCCACGGCTGCCGAATGAAGCAAATAGAGGCCTACTTTCCCGCTAATAGAGACTCGGCAGAGGACTTGAAGAATGCAAAGGCGTTCAAAAACAGTACGCCACTCACTCTATGTTAGTAGCATTTTATTTCCCGAGCCACTGAATTCTATGTGTTCTAGATCAATCCTTGTCTGAAGCTAGGGTCTACAATCGTACCCTTTGTGGTCCAATATCTCTTATCCTGGCCCTGAAGCTCCAAATAGTGCTGAAGCAAACCTAATCAAATAAACGATGCTGAAACACACCCACACTCTACACACTTCCGCTATCAACTTGACACAAATACAAAGACCTGATTGTCATCGAATTTTATCCGAAATAAAAACGACAGTGACTCCATGTTTCAAGTTGGTCATTTGTTATTTTGTTGAGCTACTCCACTGACTATGCAATATACCCACAAATTCGACATATCTTTATTATGTTGCTGCTCTTAGCTTGTGACTAGATGCAAGCGATTCCGCTATCACGGCAGGTATGAGAGGCGCGAGCAAAGGAATTAGGAAGACGAACGTGAGAAATCTACACCTCTCCTATTCACCAATGCCCACTATAGGAAGCAACTGGAAGAGGGCTCAAAGGCGAAAGAAAGGGAAAAAAACAAATAAGCCACTTACAACTAGCCAAAAAAGTTTCGACTGTTACTGGAAGCAGGACAATAAATAGAAGGTAATGCAATTAATGACGATCATGGCAATCGCTTTCTCCTAGCTTGTCATCCTGAGTGGAAAGGGGGTGGAGAAGTGGAGAATCCGAGTCCGCCTATACAGCAAAGCTTTTGACAAGGACACCACTCATCATTCATGGAAAAAAAAGAAGCGATGCTAAACAATACCATCAAGTGCCTCGAAGTACGTATAAAACACCTTCAGAAAATCATAAAGTAACAGATAATCCATCCATAACCCACCTAAACCGTGCAAAGCCCAATCATCTCATCGTATCAACAATGTTGAGCTCTCTCTTGATCACTCTCTTCGCTTTGTCGAGCACTGCTGTCCAAGGCGCTCTGAATGGGACTTGCTCCGTCAATGGCACTCCAGGTGTATGTGTCAAGACCGCTGCTTGCAGCGCCGACGGAGGTAAGCACCACCAGGGCAACTTCTGCTCAGATTCAGACAGTCCCTCCGACATCCAATGCTGCACCAAGGTCCGGTGCAAATCCGGCGGCAGCTGCAAATGGAGCAACCGGTGTTCATCCGGCAAGTTCACAGAAGGTCAGTGTGTATGACTCCTTGTTTTTTTGTTGTTACCTGACACGAGATTCCATCGACATCCAGGAGACTGTCCTGGACCTGCAGACTTTGGATGCTGCCTCCAGGATTCGGACTCAAGCGATAATACGCCATCACCGCGCGCCTGCCCCGCTCCACCTGCCAACAAAGCCTCGATTGACTTCATTAAAGGCTTCGAGAAATTCGCTGATTCTCCCTACTTTGACACCGGCCACAAGCCGACCGTTGGGTACGGTCATCTCTGCACTAGGGATGGCTGTACTGAGCTCGGGATTAAGTTCCCCATGACCGTAAAGCAGGGCGAGGACCTCTTACAGAAGGATCTCGGAGTATCCAGGGGGTGCATCACCACGGACACCACGGACCGGGTTCGCCTCAATGCGAACCAATATGGTGCCCTCGTGAGCTGGGGGTTCAATGTCGGGTGTGGCAATGTCAAGAAGTCTACGCTGTTGGCTCGGCTCAACAAGGGTGAGGACCCGAACAAGGTCGCAGCGAGCGAATTGCCGAAGTTTAACAGAGATAGCACCGGAGCAGTGGTGGCTGGTTTAACCCGCAGGAGGGCGGGAGAAGTCAAGTTGTTCCAAACCCCATCCAACGATGGTGCTCTCCCAGTCATGTGCTAATTTCGGAACGCTTTCGAACAATTTAACTCTCTTAGATAGTCTTATCCAGAAGAATGCTGACTACTATTTTGTATTTCGTAAACGATTTTAGATATTTTTTTATATAATAGTATTCCATTTTTTCTTCCTTTGACACCATTCGGAGACTACTTATGAGTCTGAAAATTGAGGGAGGGGTGAGTTGCACGTGTGGGCGGTGATCCACTGTCCCTCTTGGCTTACAGAATTTGTTTCCATATTTGGATTAGTCTACAATTGAAACACCCAGTCCTTGGGTTCGCTCATCCCACACTCATGTTTTTTCATCATTTTCTCAACTCCACTCTGCCTTACAGTGATAGTCACCGCTTCAGATGCCTATCATTTGCACTTATTCTCCAGCGTCAAACCAACTAACCAACCAGCCAATAGCAAGTCTTTCAGCTAACGGCAGACTCGGTGTGCCACTGAAGCCAATCACCCATCTAATGTACGAGTGATTAGAAGATTGGCTCCACAGCAGTGAGTTTACTCAAAAGTCAACCCTTGCTTATCATGGCCAAATGTCCAATCATGTCGGGTTCCTCAATCAGGTTACTGTACTCACCTCAACTGCAAAATTCCAACACATTGAACCATTCGTACTACCTATCGAGAAAAAGCACAACAAAGGCTTTTCCGTGAAATATTCACACTGCTCAGTCCCATTGCGGTCAATGTCTGTTTGTATACTTCAGTTTTTCCACCCGCGTAGTAAATGCCCCTTCGATTGCTATCGACATCTACAGTGCTATCTCGTCTCTAGTAATGTCGCAAATCTTGAAAGCAGTGGCGTTCCTATTTCATAATCTCCATCTTCTCTCCTAGCAATATCATATTACCCCCTACGTTCCAGTTTCTCTCATTTCTACTTCTATCCGTTGGTTGTTTCCCACAAATTCTGAAACCATGGATGTTGATTTTCTTGTTCCTAATTTCTCTCCCTCTCTCGTTGTTCTTGACAGGCGCAGATTCCTGTCACAACGTCCCATCTTCCCAACTAGACTGTCAATATATCCCAACAAACAGTACGCTCCACAGGGCGATGATGGGGAAAGATGAGGTAACACGCTCACCGAAAAACGGATCCTAGAAAAACGGGAATTCCCCATGTTACAATACAAAGAAGAAAGCTTTGGTTACGCCACCACCACCACCACCACTGCCGCCGCTGCTGCCAGTTGGGTAGACAGTGACCAACTACCTAGCTTCCAAAAATCCCTCCAAAAATATAATGAATTAGACGAGAAGCAGAACACTGTTAGACTGTTTCGTCTACAAAGCTCCACAGATCAAATGATGCGCGCCCAAAAAACAAACAAACGAAATTGATCGCTATGTTGTGGCTATAATGTCGTGGCTGAATGCAATAAACATTCCTTCTGATGAATATCATAACAGACATTGCAGTCGGAAGGGCAAAAGCATGACAAGAGAGGATATCACCAGTCAGCAACTGCCTAAGACAGATCATGGCTAGGAGGAAAGGCATAAACATGCGAAAGAGTCTGTCCATCTATACAAAATAAGTTAGGATCTTGCTACTGGCAACAAATGCGAAGACGAGATGATGATGATTGCTTTGTCCTGTCATTCTTTCAGACATGCGCCGAAAACACGATGGGTGAGTGGAGCATCCGCCTATCCATCAAATAATTGACAATTATCTGCCACAACGATCTATATCACCTCACCTCAAAATAAGCAAAGAAGAAAAAACGACATCCGGGTTTTCTGTGTATTCAAGATACGTATAAAAGCCTACCCAAAAATCCCAAGGAAATCAGGCAATCCACCCACTCGTGTTTCCTGTACAAACCTACTCTCTTCTCCTCCTCATTTCTCTTCGTGATTCACGATGTTGAGCTCTCTCTTAATCACAGTCCTTGCTTTGACGAGCACTGTCGTTCAAGGTGCCTTGAACGGCCCTTGCTCCGTGAACGGGACTCCAGGCGTGTGCGTCAAAACCGCTGCCTGTAGAGCTGCTGGGGGCAAACCTGACCCCAGCAACTTCTGCCCAAATGACCCCGCCGACGTTCAATGCTGCACCAAGCCTAGCTGCAAATCTGGCGGGAGCTGCAAGTGGAGCAACCAGTGCTCATCCGGCAGATTCGAAGTAGGTCAGTGTAATTTCTGCTTCTCCTTGAGTATTTCTTGTTCTCTAATCTCTGAGTTTCACGTGCAGGAGATTGTCCCGGACCTGCAGGCTTCAAGTGCTGCCTCCCAGGTTCAGGTGGCGGCGCACCCCCACCACCCTCTTGCGGACCTCCACCAGTCAACCAAGCCAGTCTTAATCTCATCAAAGACTTCGAGAAATTTGTCGACTCTCCCTACCTCGACGCCACTGGTCATCCCACTGTTGGCTACGGACACCTTTGTTCCACGCGTCACTGCACCGAGCTCGGAATTAAGTACCCCATGACTGAGAAGCAAGGCCAAGACCTCCTCCAAAGGGACCTCCGCACATTCACGAAATGCGTCTCGGCAGATATCAATGACAAGGTCCGCCTCAACGCGAACCAGTATGGCGCTCTCGTCAGCTGGGCGTTCAACGTCGGTTGCGGGAACGTCAAGACGTCCACCCTCGTCTCGAGGCTCAACAAAGGCGAGAACCCGAACAAGGTCGCTGCCAGCGAGTTACCGCAGTGGACTAGGAGCAGTGGGCATGTGTTGCCAGGCCTGGTTCGCAGGAGGAAGGAGGAGGTTAAGTTGTTCCAGACCCCCTCCAACGAAATTGCCCACCCTCCTGAGTGTTAATTGAGGACGTGGTTGATCAACTGTCCGAGAAATATGCCAAATATTTGCTATACTCTGAAATGGTTTTACTACTTTAGATATACCTTGCTACTAGTCCTTTTAGCTGTTTTTTGATGTCTCTTGATATATGCGCTGAATGTTAATTGTTTCAACGGGATACAAAGACTTTGAGGTATTCGCTGTTCTTGTTCCATACACATGCGGTTTCCAAACCTTCAGGAAGGGGAAAGCGGAGCCATTTGATAGCAGAACGGTTCGACATGGGTTATTAGATGTGTGCAGATCAATAGTCAAATGCAGTCATGGTGTCCAAAGTCCTTCTTTTCGAAGCATATTTCAGAGGATTGCGCAGCATAGTGTGAGAATCAAAGGCATTATCACCAACGATGCAGACGAAGTATAGCAAGGTACCCAGAAGGATAAAGCTTATATGCGTCGCTTAAGGTAGGCGCTAGAAGGTAGGAACGAAAAGACAGACGCAGGAGTTGACGCTTTTGCTGCTGCCACTGCCACAGTAGTTAGATTTGATATCACCAAAATAAACAGGTGCGTTGCCAATAAGGTTTATTTTTATACCAATTGGCGTCTGTTTTGAGTCAAACGTCCAAGACTCACACTGTCACAGTTGTCTACAATCTGATGGGAATCAGGGGCTGAGTGAATATGCGTGGAACCCTAATATCCCAGGCTTTCTAGATATAAGGAAGACGAAGTACAATCTCGGGTACCTTCAACCACCTCTTCTCAAACGTAAGTAGAATTTCAAGATCCCTAATGATGCCCGGTATTTTCTATCACTGGTTTGAAATCTAATCATTGTGCCTCGAAATTAGTCAGTCATCCATCCACAGCTGTCATGCCAATCAGATTGTCGTTTTCATCAGGGGTGTCGCGCCCAAGTGGCTTTTGTCTTCCACGAAGGATACGATCACAAACTCACAGACTACAAAATCTACTTCAGCCAACGGTCAATCACATCTTCGAAATGTACCAAGAAAGGCAAAAATGGCTATCTGGCTTTAATCAGCATACCTAGGCGCCCAAACAATGAGCGCCATGACTTCACAAGCGGAACGAGAAAGAGACTCGCGCATCTATTCCACGGATCAGCAGCAGTGCGTTTTCGTATATATTTGGGATATACGACGAAACTGCAGATCCCAAAAAGTCTCCTGTGTTGGGGCAGAGTCGCCGCATTTGGCCGCAGAACTTGTGCATTTTTGCTTATGAATGGCGTAAACCGGATGTGTGTTATCGCCGTTTCACTACACCAGGTATCAACAAACAAAGGGGTCAACCGGTCAATGTCGACACGGAGGGTGTAAGCCGTTGGTTACCGTCTTGATAAGATGATGACGATTACATGTCGATATCTCGTCATATTAGAATTTTTCCTATACTGTATTCAGCCATGCTTCTCATGAGAGAAGCACGGGCCGTACAACTGCCATACAGTACCACATAGGAATGGAATGCCACGCAAAGGAAACTCAACTTGTCCGAACTTGTCCTTGTGCCAGTGACTGGCCCGGGTGCTGGCAACCAAACAAAGAGTGGACATTCCGCCAGGGACTGTTTCCATACATCGTGAATATAGACAGGTACTCGACGCATAGCTTCTGACAAGGGCCGGAGACAGGGAACGGACAAATTAAATACAACGAACAAAAGAAAGTGGTCAACGGACCGTCCTGGCAGTGCATTACGTAACCGCAAGCACAGCATATCAGCTGCCCTGCTTCCCTTGCCGAATCCCGCCCGGCGTCACAGTCTGGCAACCACTCACCTGGCCGTCCGTCAGTTTTGCACATATCAGACAGGAATGCATTTTTTTAACTGCGCCTGAGTGTACTTACTAACTAGTATAGTCACCACGTTTGCTTCAGAAGGCTGACTGGGTAGCGTGGTGAGAATTACTCGTCATGATTATCCTCGGGGATTTGTTTCTCGGTATGTCGATCATTGCGAGGAATTAGGAAACGAGAAGCCGAAAGTTACGAGAAAAAGTGACAAGAGATCAAAAAACCGGGCGCGTCTGATGTTTGTGCTAACCGCTTCAATCATGGTTCTTTCTCACGGCGGTCTCTAAAGAAGTGAAGCGTCGAGACCTCGTGTTGGTCCAACCCAATCCTGAAAAACCCTCCAATTTGCAATAGTTCCCTGGTCACTCTTTCCTTCCAAGGCACGCACACACGCACGCCCCCCCCAACTCTCCTGCTGTGCCCACTGCCTTCCTTCTTCCAGTCTTTTCCCTCCTCTCGTTTATCTCTCGCTCTCGCCATCGCCACTTTATCTTTCTCCCTCCCCTTCCCTACTCCTTCCTTCCTTCCTACACCTTGGCAAAAATTATGCACATAACACGCTTTTTCGGGAATTCCTTGTGGAGCTTTTTGATGGTTGTGAGCATGTTTACCATTCAGGTGTCGGGTAAGGGCCTCCCTTCCCATCGTTATTCAATCCCCTCCCCCGATTTCTATCTTACCGTGTAAAACTGATGCTAGCACTTTTTTTTTGTTCACTGCTTCGCTCCATCTATTGTTCTGCAAATTTCCTCAGCATATTGGATAGTATCTGAACCGACTCGTGGCACAAAATGGAAGAATGGGGCAGTAAATCTCATACAATGGGAGAAAGGAAGACTAGACGGTGTTGAATTCTTCGATATCGAGATGGCCAGGCTGAACGACAATGGGCTAACGCTCATTGCAAGGGGTGGTAAGTCTATAGCCTTCTCGTTTATCATCACTGCAACCATTCTTATATTTATTCGTTCACCTTTAATCTCTCCCACTCCACAATGTTTGCCCTTTTTTTTTTTTTTTTGGCATCGACCCAAGTTCCGGCCAAACAAACCTCTCTTAACGTAATGCTACAAGACGTGCCACCAGGCGACGACTATTTCATCCTCTTCATCAATGCTACACACGGCGTGATGCATGGCACCTCAGAGCGGTTCACCATCCTCTCCACGTCAGACTCATCTTCCTCATCGGTTACAACCCCTGCACCGGACAAGTCATCACCAACCATCACGATAAGCGGCGCGCCAGATCCAACAAAACCATTCGCTACCACGTTAGCGGTACAGAATGCCGCTGCGTTGGCCTGGAATATGCTGCCTATACCGATAAGCCTTGTCTCTCTGATGGCTGTCGTAGCAACAACATGGATGAGTGCACTTTGGACACTGCTATGACCTTTCCTCACATCCTCCTGGTGTTTTTGTTCCACCTTTTCTTTGGGTTTTTTTCTTGATTTCTTCTTTCCCCTCCTTGTATTGGACTCTCTAGATACTTTCTTTTACCTTTCTTGGTTCCCCCCGTCTCCACCTCTTTGCTCATCATGCATCCAAATTCCCGTTTCTCTCCGTACAC
Organism: Amanita thiersii Skay4041; assembly: GCA_002554575.1. Lineage (NCBI taxonomy): Eukaryota > Fungi > Basidiomycota > Agaricomycetes > Agaricales > Amanitaceae > Amanita > Amanita thiersii. Next base: position 51,805 of record KZ302073.1, on the reverse strand, counting down.
CACCTCCACCCTCACCCAACATAAAACACGGACAATCAACGACACGGACCACGAGAGTCAAAATACGCCCATCACATTTTCTCCCCTCGCCATATGCATATATGAATAAACTATAGAATGGTCATATACATATCTTTTTCACCTTGGTGTGTTTTCCCCTTTTTTCGCCTTTTTAGCATTTTTGGTTCTGGGTGCACGATACGTACGTACGTAACCCGGGGTAACGCAGTACTAGTACCCTTCTCTTCCTCCTATCGCGGGTCCTGTTACCTCACTTCGATCCAACCCACACCTGGACATTCTCGATCGGTGTTTATTCTACACTATGTGTTCGTAGTTTACATTGCCCATCACGGACTTTCTTTTGTTATCTCTTTTATTCTTTGGCCTTTCTCTTTATTTATGTATACCTCTTTCTAATCCTTGTTCTCGATTTCGGTTTTGTTCTTTGCTTTGTGTCATGGACGTTTGTTTTATAGTCTCTTAGTCTACCAATATCCCAAATATCAAATAACTATTTTCTATGTCCGTCTGTCTATATATAAAATAAAGTTATACACGAACGCCCTGGGCTCCAATAAGAGGGAAGATGAATGAGGATGTGATATCGATCCGATCTCATGGTATCTTATCTAAACTTTGATAAGAAGTCTATGGACACCTGTGTCAGATCTCAACGAGTAAAACTTGTCGCGATAGCTAATCGACGCCACGACTGCTCAGCCTTCTTTCTAGACGAGCTCATGAAGCGTGTAGTACGCGGGGACCAGCGCTTCATATCCTTTTGATGGGACCGATCATCATCACAAACATCGGCTTTTTACAAGCAGCTCTGAGTCATCGTTATTGACAATTTTGACGTCTTTTGACCTAAGAGTCGGCGTGCATCCCATAGTTCGTAAGCGTCTATTTTGCTAGGCGTACGTGTCTGAGCGAATGTGAATGATCCGAAAGGCAGAGAGTAGTTATTATTTCGCACACCACTTAGCCATGGATCTTGACTTTGTGTTTGAATAAGTTTCAAAAGCAAACAATGGTGGAAGAATATGGGCTAGGTATGGTTGGGTAATATGGGTCATGGTTGTTTATGATTCTTCTAGAAACTAGAAAAAGTGGGCAAGTACGGGTTATGTTACGAAGGGCAGCGATAGCGAATTAGGATCTGAAGGAACGGACAAAATGAAGGCCCAGACTGGGGCGAAGAGAACAAGGATGAGCTGATTGGCACTGGACAGGGAATATGTCGTCTGCTTGGTCCACCAGTTAGCCATGCCGTAAATGCACTTCGAAAAGCAGAAGTCCATTGCAGAGGGTGCATACCACTGGGTCGGATAGAAAAGGACTGCTGGCCGGCATATAGAAATATTCCGAGAGGTAATTTGAGATAATACTGACACATTGAAAGCTCTACCATTCCCTTCATCTGTATAGCGTATTTCCAAGTTCGTTTTTGCGAGGACAGTTCTGTCAACGACAAGAAACGCACAGACAAAGAAAATCTGGCTTACCAAAACTGGGACAAAGAAGCGCCCCTACCCGATTGGTGATGATAAGAGCACCCAATAACCTTGGACAGACCGACTAGCGCCCACGAGTGGCTCAACGGCAGCGACATGAACATTTATTACCCAGAAGACCGGTGAGGGGGGATGCCTGAAGGAATGTGTGTGCAACAGTCATGATGATCCAAACTGCCGATGATATCAGTGTAACACTCTTCAGGACAAAGGGAGAGGAGGGGACAGACTTTACTTGTTCAGTATTGATAAGAGTTGTGCGATACGAGGAATAGTTCGTGTAAATAGCTCGAGTAAGGCAGGCAAGAACTGCAACACTTTGCCAGGTGTCCTGCACAATAGTGGATTGATGAGGAACAGGTGAGAACAAGGTCGTTGACAGACACGCTTTGCAGGCCCATACGTGGCTTCCTGAGTCTAGCAACGATGCCACTTCAGCCTCAAGAACTCCAGCGCTGAGCCACGACCGCGACGTTTCTCTGTTTCTCCGTGTAGTCAAAACTACTGGCAGACTTGATCAATTTGATGTGAGATTCCAAATTACGCTCGACCAGGCACGATTGGCCAAGAAAGGGCTGCATCAGTGCTGCATCACGCCAACTATCTTCACATGTCAAGTAAACCTACTCACCATATCCCCTCAACTGCTAAGCGCTAAGCGTCGGTTGGCACAGGTTGGCACTTGCACTTCAAAATGCCGGATCCTTTGTCAAGTATTGCATCAGACGCAATTCTCTGCCTTTCTGTTTTCCTCTTCCGAGTCGATCCTAAGCCTTCCTTTGGCTCCTTGGGGCCTAGTGGGAGCTGGGCTGAGGGTCTCCTTGGCTGTAAATGGGTCTTGGGATGGTCTTGGATGTAACGTGCGTGAAAACGTCACGATTTGCATGCCAATTGTGCGGGGGCGTCCCTATCCTTGGCCCTTTTTTTCATCTCTTTTTCGAATGCTGCTGTATATATAATTCACCGTTGGCTCCTTGTTATTTTCCTCCATCTCTTGCTTGATCATTCCCCCCACCCCACTCCACCCCACTCCACCCTGCGCGTACGTCGTCTCCGTAGTCGCAGGCTGACACGGACACGAGGCTTATATGCACCTATACAGTACCCCGGGTTCTCACTGCCGTATTGACAGTCCGGAGCAACGTCCAAAAACCCAAAAAAGGAGAACAAAGAGTGAAGAATCTAATAAAAGACTAGTGGACGTCGACAGACACTCACGTACAACCATCGAACGAATTGCGCCATCGTTAATTATTAATCGCATTCACTCCTCTTTGATAAACGACGCTCCCCATATGTTGAACCGCCTCAAAATACTCTTCTCTAACGCTCCACTTGATCTCAATCAGTTTAAAGCACCCATTTCTATGAGTACGTACCCCCTTTTCTATCACAACCAACACCGAATCAGACTAAACTTTTCTTTCGCGTTCCTGCTCTCTCCTCTTCTTATCTCGGCTCTGCTCATAACAACACCCCTTCGTACCCGCCCAACAGTGTCCTCTACGAAAACCGAAATTGCAACCTTTGCCGCTGGCTGCTTCTGGGGCGTCGAACACATCTTCCTCAAACACTTCCCCCCCGCACAGCACCGCGGCATCCTGCGCACCTGGGTCGGGTACACCGGAGGCAAGGCAAACGTCGATAACCCAGACTATAGGAGTGTATGCTCTGGTACAACGGGCCATGCGGAGGCGGTGAAGATTGAATTTGATCCAGAGGTGGTGGGCTTCGACCAGCTAGTTGGTGAGTGTGACTCTATTGCTGGGAGAGCAAGTTGGTGGTTCTTAATTCCCTTCTTTCTTTGTCGTGGTGCAGAGTTCTTTTATCGCACACATGACCCTACCTCGGTGAATCGCCAGGGCCCTGATGTTGGCACCCGTACGTGCTTCTTTCGTTTGTCAATATCCGTATTACTTATCTCATTTACCTACTGTAAAATTACAGAATACCGCTCAGCTATATTTTTCCATACCCCAGAACAGAAGCACATTGCAGAACGCGTGACACGAGAGGTGCAAACAAAGCATTTCACTCCGCACAACCTACACATCATGACGCAGATTGTGGAGGCGGGCCCATGGTACGATGCGGAGGAGTATCATCAGCTGTACTTGTTCAAGCACCCCAGTGGATACCAGTGCCCAACGCACAAGTTGCATTGGTGAGCTGGTGATAGAGGAATTTTCATAGAGGTAATGTGTACATTATCATGTTGGAGATGATGTGGTCATTATAGAAAGGTCTATTGGATTTGTGGTAATCTGTGGGCATTATATTTGCTCGCCATATAGCCTTTGTCATCATCATCCAGAGTGCAAAGCGCTTCTCGAAGCTGAGGAGGCTGGTGTGCACTAGAATTTCATTTTTGAGGGGAATGATGTTGGCGCCAAGGAGTGAGTACCAGGGGAAGAGAGGGACGAAATTACAGTGGCCAAGAAGCAAGAGCGAAGAGATCATGAATAACAAATTGGAGTGACTAGCTTGGATTGGCCAAAACGGATTGTTGATCAGCAAAAGAACATTACTGTAGAATGAGTTGAGTGAAATCTTTGACGTATGAAAAGGGGTGTTAGATAGCGCGGGTAGAGGGGGATCCGTAAATGAGGGAATATAAAATTCTAACATTCTGTACCCCTTGGGTCACGCTCAGGGACGCGTTCGTGGTGGATAAACATGTGGGCACGGGAAGCTTGCTGTAATGGTGGTATGTTGGGCTGTACTGATAACAGTAATTGCCAGTGGTTGGCAGAGCCTGAGGCAAGACAAGGGACGACCATATATTTGTGAGGGTCCAGAACCCAAGATATCCTTAGCTCATGCGAGTGCTAGACTCATGCCAATGGTGTACCCGTCCAGGGCGGAAGCGAGGAGAAGCCATGCATGAGAATTCACATGAAGTGTATTTTTGGATGTTGGGACACACGTGTGTATCTCAGGCTGTGCGATGCGCTCAAAAGATAATTAATGATCATGTATGGGAGAGTTGGTTGAATACTTGGATACAGGCGTTAGCAAACGTCACTGACGGGAGTTGTCGTCTTGAATCCTGATTATTGTTCTGGCCTTGTCGACTAGTTCACGGTGGGCATTTCGGCGAAGAACAGTGGTCAGTTACATAGGTGTGTGCATGTGGGTATATGTGCCTGTTTGGTTCCTTTGCGAAATCTCCTCCTTCCATTCTCCGTGTCCCTTGCTATCCATTTTACCGAGTTACCTAGGTGCAAACTGGCGAGCAGGCCTTTGTTAAGTTTAAAAATGAAGCCACTGAAGGAATGAGAACAAAGATTCAACGATCTATTCATGAGCAGAGAGCGCGGTTCTTCCCAAAGCAACATCCACCCTTCCCGTCCCACCCATTTATCGCGACAGAAGTGCAAATCAATTAAAGCAACACCTCCTTCTATTTCCAGGGAGCCGAGTCCCCTAATCTTGCCTTTGTTTATTTCTATTATCTGCATTCCTGAGTGCACACATAATATTCTTGGCTACATGTGATGCAGAGTGGAGCAAGTGCTCGCAATTTTCTACTGTATCCGCTCACCAATCCAATGCTCCCACCTACATAGTCTTCCCGGGCTTTTCAATGCCCTAGTTATGGAACTTGACAGATGCCATCGCGTTGGGACCTTACTTTCCCTCCCTCCCTTCCATCTTCCCCGCGCTTACCTTTTCAGGAACGTCTGATGTGCCACAAAACTCCAAGGACCTGCAACCATAGACCTTGTGAAAAAGGAACTGTATGACTATTTTTCTGTCTTAACCCCATCTACTCTCCCTTGCAGTGCTTTTATTAATCCTCCCCCGCTCCACCCTTAAGCCCTTTCTTCTTGACTTTCGTCCGTCCAAAACTTTAAGGAGGTCGCGCGGATTGTCGTCTGTTGGGTAAGAAGGATCTGCTGAACACACGCGTGCTCGGAGTCTGACTATTCTCTTGACTTTCTCATTCTGCGGCTTCCCTTCGTCTGTCTCTCCGGTTTGAAGGATTGGAGCCAGTCACTCGTTTTGTTCATTCCTTCTCTTTCCCCTTTGCACCTTTTGTGTCGACTATCGTTGTCGTCGTCTGTCAATTGTGATAAAGCGACGCCGAAAAAAGAAGCACCAAGATGAGCATCCCATCTGGTTTTGCAACTGCGGGTCTGGGAGCGACCATTGGCGCTGCATATCTCGGCGCAATAGCGGCGGGAATGTATGTCTATTTCTTAATTGGGTTGGCGAAGCATTGCTAATAGACGAGGATTGTGGTCCTTCAACAGATTATACGGCATGACTAATATCCAAGTGTTTCTGTACTATCGGAATTACTGGAAGGATTGGACGTTCCAACGTTGTGCGGTACGCTATTCGATTCAGTTGTTTGGATCTACTGTTCTCGGGTTTGTGTTGATGAAAACCTGTGTGTTTAGGTTGCCCTTCTCTGGTGAGTTCTTACAGCGCACAATGCGCAACTGAGGCAGACGAGATCAAAATCCTTTCACGTTTTGCAGGGTTCTAGATACATTACACATGTCGCTCACCGCGTATATGGTCTATCACTATGTTATCGACTCGTTTGGGAAGCAGTTAAACCTCGCGTTTGTACATTGGTATGTCATCGTCCTTTTCCTATCCGTCTTCGCATCGTCTCTTTGTTCACGACCACAATCACAACTAAATCCACAATCACCTGTTTAACGTGCACGAATGCGAACATCGGACTATTTGCGTTTTTGATTCTGATTGCCTTTTCTGACCATTATTTTCTTGCATTTTCAGGAGCTTCAAAGTAAGTTTTTTATCACAGAACTTGATTTCCAGCTTGAGCTAATCTATGTTCATCCACCCACCTTCACCTCGTGATATCACAGCTACAAATAGCCATCAACGTGAGTTGCCTCCCGTCAATCTGATTGGAAGACAAAGTGAAATCGAGCATGTGAACTGAAAAAAAAAAAAAAAAACTTTTTGTTTTGACGCTATCAGATTGTTATTATTATCGTCGTACAAACGTATGTTTTCGGTCTTTCTATTCGACCATTGTCTTCCCACTAACTCTATATTTATATTCAATAAGGCTATACTCGGTACGCGTATGGAAACGTGAGCAGCATCCCATTTTCATCAGACCCAACCCTCTCTATACATAACCTCGAAAATCCCATATCTTTGTTCACGTGGATTTTAGTGGCGTATGGAAGGCGTTTGATTTGGCCTTGGATACTAGTGAGCTTTAATTTTATTGCGATCAGTGTGGAGGGAGTGTGGCGTTTTACGGGATTTTCGTTGACATGTGAAACGTTCTTTCTTTTTGTTGTAGACGATTGTGCTATTTGGTGGTTATGGTATGGTTTGTTCCTAACCTGTAGCCGAATTACTGAATATCTGCGCGTTTGATAGCTGTTGGAATCAGTAAGTCTTGACTGATGGAAGGTACTTCATTTTGAGTGACCGCTTTTCTTTTTGAAAGTTCTCGCTATCAAAACGTAAGTATTACAGTCACGCCCGATCCTTCTTTAAAAATTGGGTGCCCGATCTTACTTGTGTTCTTTTCGGTGTGTGGTTAGGTATAGTATCACCACATTCTTTGAGCTGGAGGAAATATCAGTGGGTTTCATTTTCACGTATGAGCGAGACATAGAACTAATATAAATTATAGTGGGTCATCCACCTCTCCTTCGCCACCACAACGTTTATCGATATCGTCATTGCGGGCGTTATCACCCGCTTGTTGAGCCTCAGTAAAACCAGTTTTGCAGAGTACGTTTCATTTTCTTTTGCCCCTTTGTGGGAGCTGAAGTGCCTTTGTAGAACTAACTCGAGGATATGGATCGTTATCCGATATGTACTGATTTCTGGGACGCTGACAACGTACGTACCTCGTTCAGTTTCTCTCTCTCAAACTGGGAAAGGCAATGTAATGAGACTTTGACTTGGATTATAGTGCTTGTTCGATTACCGCTTTGATCACTGTAAGCCTATCTAACCTACCATTTTTCTCCCCTTCTAAGTAGTCGCGTTCATGTTAGTTTGCAGTGATGCCCCATAACCTTGTGTTCCTTGGGATTGAGTTCTTGCTCACTAAGCGTAAGCTTCTTCCCTTTCTCGCTCTACATAATCTGACGAGACAATCAACTCTTACTTTCACGCGACAGTGTACGTGAATAGCTACTTGGCGATGTTCGTACCCACCTCCTTTTCCATCTTTTACTCGCATTTTTATCTCCGGACTTGTAGGCTCAACGCACGCAAGAGCATACGCGATAAAAGCACGTCCAACGCTTCTGGGGTGTGTAATTATCCAGTTTTCCTCTTTGTTACCCTCCATGCCTAGCTCGCTGCTTATACAAACCACCATTTATACAGAACGTGATCCAGCTGAGCGACATGGAATCTTCTCGATACCCGACTACCGTCCCCCCGACTAGTCCCATCCGCTCAGAATTTGATCACCATAACAACCACTATGACTACCACAATCAATACAGAACACATCACACCCACGCGCACCAACGGAAACCTTCGGCTGATGAGGGCCATCCGAGATCAAAGAAACAAATTGCAGCTATTGATGGGATAAGAGGGATGAAGGCCCAGGACGAGGAAGATAGCGACAGGGACGAGGTGGTGATGATGGGACACGCTTTTGTGAGTTTTATTGCCTAGTTTCTTGTTCCCTCCCCCCTTTTTAAAATAGCCTTTTTTTGTTTTTGTTTTTTATTCTTTTCTTTTTCCTCTTGGTCATTGTTTGATGCCACGGTCCTTGGTATTAACTGTAGTGACACGGAAACAGCATCGACCGGTGAAGATACGTGTGGACATCACGCGGAACGACGATGATACCGATTCTGCGGAGAATAAGTTTCACCATTCAGTGGGGTACAATCACATAGTAGCGGATACACCATCTACACTCGTGGGTGACCTCACACCGTCAAGGGAGAAGGACGTGGAGTTTTGGAAGAGATAGATGGTCGTGGATGGAACCCGGCAGAAGGATTTATTCTAGAGAGTCGGGCAGGACCACTATTGAATATGGAAGCGTCATTTAGATCAGCAAGGAAAAGGAGATCCCATGTATCACTTAAAGGTTTATTGTTATTTCTCTTATTTTATTTCTTTCTGTTTTCTGTATGTTTTACAGTTAAGTTATTGTTTAGGATGGAAGCAGAGTATAAATGATCCTGGGCAGCCTAATTGTAAGGAATAAGTGGCATGAGAATGTGGTGTGAAGCAACAATGCCCGGACACTCATAAATGTGTATCATGATCTCTATATCAGCCTTCTCATTATCCACCTATTTACCACTCACAAAAGAAAGTAAAGCATGACGCTCCAAACGTCAAAGGACAGTAAACTTTATCACTACCACTTCGCAGGGTTGCGCTCGTGCACGATCGAGTCCAAGAATACATAGATGGAGGCAAGGAAGAGACCCCAGCCGAAGAGCGACATTCCGAGACTTCTCCGTCTTGGAGTGTCAGTGTCAGTGTTGAGGGCGCCATAGGATTGGTACCGGGAAAAGTAACTGTTGGCAGGAGTATATGCTCCGTACGTACCAGATTGGTAGTCGGCGGCATAACTGCCTGTGGAGAGTTAGAGAGGAAAGGACGGAGAGGCGGATGTGTGCATACCTCTAGCAACGCCTCTGCGCATGAATCCTAGACACCAAACGACAGATAGGAACATCGCCTTTGGGATGCCGATGAAGATACGGTAGAGGACATCGAAGGGAAATTCTGGGTAGAACGACCAGACGAGGAGGATGAGAGCGAAGCTCCTAGGATATTCGTATGCCAGGCGCAGTCCTGGATGTGGAAGTGTATGTTAGCGAGCTGAGCCTAACCTAAGCCGAATACGATGGAGTGCTATGACGCTCACCCTGTTGGATAGCGGAGTAGGCAGCATCTGGAATAGTGATGTTTATGGTGCGGCCAGAGTTGGAAGTCGATATGTACATCTCTGCACAGAGTGATGGTCTGGAGGAAGAGAGTGTGGTGTTAGGCGGTGAGTCAGGAGGGGCCACAGGTGAAACGGCTGGATACAGCAGGAGTGGGTTTCATTGGTGTTGTTTGGGAACAAAGCTTGTGTGGATGACAGGGCTCCGGCAGTAAGTTGCCCTTTTTGAGTCGCCGCAAGAATGGAACTTGAACGTTCGTCATATCTACTGACTCGAGGTCCATGAGTCAATGGCCTTGTAATCGATAACGTCTCCAATTTGAAAATCTGGAAATGGCAGGTAGTATTCGTCGAGGTCTCAACTGGACTTGAGACGACATGGTTCGGGGATTAGCGCTTTTAGCAGCAGTCGTTTTCATTTGGGTGCGGCCATGGCGGCGGACAGCACAGGAATCGTATAAATCTATACAAATGAATACAATTACTAGACCACATAATGACCTCAACGTTGCTTGGACCTGGACAACCATGCAATCATGGCCTTGGCCCTTCTTTCTTTACACCTTACGTGCAGCCATCCACGCGTGAAACGGACGCAAGGAAAGAGCTAGGATAATTGCATATTGTAGGTAAAAGACAGAATACATCGTAAGACAAATTGTGGAGATTATGCGCTCACAATGCAATGTACCACTTCATTTCCTCACAAATCAAAGCCAAAGAGCCAAGAATTAGCCGAAAAAAATATCATCAATATATAGAGCCATGACAAGTTAGCTCAAAAGAACCCTTGGAACAAAGTAGCGCGCTCTATTGCATCAGTCAATTAGTGCTCTTCGTGTACACAGAACCCTTCTCATCATGGTCTGGTTAAATGGCTCAGCAGGTAGTGGTAACAGTATAGACGATATGCAAACACAGCGACGGAATAAAAAAGCACAACACTTGATAGTAAGACATATGAGCGAGAAAGGACAAGGAGAGGCTGGAACACAGGATAAAAGTAGGGACAGAGCACTGCATCACCTACAACCCAACCTCGCTCCAAGCTCATCTTCTCGCTGAAGAGATATGGGCACGGAGGTGAACCATAATCACCGAGGTTGTCAACAATCTATTCAGCACTCCATTTACCAGTGTTTCGGTTGTGTACCACTGAATCCAAGAACACATATATAGAAGCAAGGAATAGGCCCCAACTAAAGAGCGTCATTCCCAGTCCTCTCCGTCGTGGGAGGTCCTCGTCTGAAAGTGGGTGGTGAATACCAAGGGCGCCGTAGGACTGGTACTGGGCAAAGTAGCTGTTGGCCGGGGTAAATGGGCCATACATGCGGGACTGGTATTCAGCTGCATAGCTCCCTATGAACAATTAGAAGGATCAGGCCCGTTTGTGTAATGAATATATACCTCTAGCAACACCTCTTCGTATAAAACCTAGACAGTTGATCACAGACAAGAACAATACTGTTGGAATGCCAATGAGGATATAGTAGACAATGTCGAATGGGAATTCAGGATAGAATGACCAGATGAAGAGTAGAAGAGCGAAGCCTTGGGGATGTTCGTTCGTTAAGCGTAGTGCTGATTGGGAAGACAGTGTTGAGATTTCATGTAGTGAGGTGTAGCTTGCTATCATTGCTTACCATATTGAATAGCTGAGTCTAGAGCATCAGGAATCGTGATCGTGATTGTGTGGCCAATACTATTGGTCGTGATGTGCATGTAGAGGCACAAAGGTAAAGGAGGATACAAAGGACACGCTGAGGCGCTTGTTACAATCACAGCCAAACACAACCCCGGTTCCCACGGAGTTCGGGGTCCGGAAATAAAGATCAAGAAAGTTTATTATCATAATGTCAAGACTGTAGTACGTACACGAAGAGAAGATGTTGTCCTATCATCCACTCTCAGTTTTTCAAGGATCTACAATATCAAATTACTGAACCTGGAGATGCTCTTTTTCAGCCTGGCTATTGTTATTTCCGTCAGGGATTTCGGGTGCGTAGTTTAATGTATTGATAGGGCCTTTGAACCAATATCGCCCACCATACTTCGGCATATAGAAGTAAGCCGTGACCATAAGTAACGTCCCGCCTACCCAGAAATAAGGCTCATGAAGGTTTTCGTATAAGCAAACTTACCAAACACCACTACGGCATAATTCATGTCAGTCGCTTTGGGGTTGGGATTAAGCGGGAAGAAGAAAACAACAGTGATGAACGCCATCCATGTCACGGCAACGATGGCCACTGGAAGGCTCTAATGACGAGAATCAGAATGCCACATTTTAGTAAAAGAGGAAATAGTACACATACGAAACAGCCAAGGCTGAAAGGTCCGCGTTTTATCTCCTTGCCGATAAGAAATCGAGAGACAATGGGTATCGAGTATGCAACATACTGACCCACTACAACCAGTGAAAACACAGCACCGATGGCAGCATCTCCAGCAAAAGCCAACAAGCCTAAAAGGAATGATAGAAATACTGCAAACCAAACACAGGTGATTGGGGAGTGTGTCCTGTGGTCAACGTTATACAACCACTGAGAGAGTGGCATGCCTCCATCACGCGCGAATGCAAATATTTGCCGCGAGCAGGTTGTTAACTGTAGTAGTATTCAACATGAGCGTTGTAGTAATCATCTGTACAAAAGGATACTTGCAACACTGGAACCCATAGTATACCTGCAGCCATGTTAAATATAGTATAGCACATCAATGGAGTAAATTTGAATGCGTACTGGACAATAACTATAAATAACCAAATAACAAGTGTGCCTTTTTGTCCAAGAGAATTAAAAAGGATCTGTTGTAGTTTTCTCAATGAGGATATACTCTTCTTTCATCAAGTTCTAGACACTTACAGTAGCCATAGGGTGGCCGATTGGATTGTTAATAATACTTTCCAGATCATTGCCCATACAAAAAGCCAGAGCAACATTGACGGCTGATAAAAGTCAACATCGAATCATAACCACTAAAACCTCTAATAACGAACCCCAGCCGAGAACGGCGCTAGAGAAAGCCGCTAGAACGATTGCAAAAGGAATGGCGACATTGGCATTTCTGGCCTCCTCACTAATGTGGACGGTGGCGTCGAATGCGCCTATTGCTTTCAATAAGGCATTGGGTTCGTCCCAGGGTATCAATTACGAACCTATTGTCCAGAGAGGAGACAGGAAGCTTAGAATGAACGCATATCCGTCTGACCATCCAGTCACTGTTAAGTTTGAATTTAGAAGTTCTTAGTCAACATAAGCCTGGCCGTCCCGCTTACAATTTGTGAAATCACCAAAGGCGTACTCCGCATTATTCATAAACTCGCTAGGGGTGACGGCTGGTAGAGAAATGGCGATGGCCAGACATAGACTATTCGAGCGTTGATTACTACGTAAATGAACTTGCATTAATCCTCTACTCACAGAATATTGACCACTACGTAAGGTGTTTGAAGTCTCGCAATGATAGCCGGATTAAGACCACAAATGAAACCATGAGAAAGGAGGAGAGCACAATACAAGCCGCTGAGGAAGTTCATGATCATAAAGGTGAACAGACTTTTGAACTTGTTGGTACGCACAAGGTCTGAGCTGTTGTAGTCTCGAACTTCCTTCCAGAGGCAATGCTAACAGCAGCCATAATTTGACGAGAGCATCCCCAGTCAACGGATGCCAATGCCGAGATGTTCGCAATGGTGTTGGAGTCTGCCGACAAGCTACTGAGCAAGAAGCAGTGAGAGTACCTGGAAAGGACCTACACGCCACGATCCAAGACAGATAGCACCGCCACCTTGGGGATGAGAACATGAATGTCCAATAATACAAGCCACCTGAAGTGGGGGCAATAGATCCAAGCTCTGCCATGGCGAGTGCGATAAACATCAAGAAAATTCCGCATGTTGCCCACTGCATAAGCTCAATCCTCAGCGTCCTTTGCATGACTGTGCCATCACTCACCCCCCAGACCATAGCGGATGCACCTCCATTCGGGATAGAATATACAAGCACAGAGCTAGTAGGCAAATGAGTGAATTCTCTGTACAGAATGATCGGTGACGCACGCCATTGAGGGGAGCACCCCAATGATACTGAAACCAATCCCAAATACTTCAAGCTTTGAGAAGACCCGTTTAAACTCTGATGCATAGCTGGGGATCAAGATCACTACGTAGACGGTACGCCTGATGGACAAACCTTGCTTGTACCCAAGACTTGCCAACAGGGCTACATCTTCATCGATTAGAGTCGAGTTCGAGGTTTCGTTAGGATCCCGAGTACTCTTCAAGGTGATTACTGTAGAGTCCGAAGCCATTTACTACTGAGACTGTTGGTGGAAGTAAACCGGGGGAGATAATATTGTTCTCCACCCTACAAGTGATATAGTTTCCTACATGAAACTTGAATAAGAATACGCGGTGATGATAAATATCTCAAGGTGTAATTGAGACAACCTCCAGAGAAATATAGTTGAATTCTGCATCAAACCATACCATATTCAGTTAGGCAAGCTTTGTCTGCCAAGGCTCGTTTGTCAATCAAATCACTCAAATACCTTCAGTTATTATTAGCTTCAGTTTTTTCAACAGGGTCGAGGGAAGCATGGCTGCATCATTGAGTAGTGCAAGTTATGAGCTTCGACATTGGAAGGCAAATCACTTCGTATATTTCCGTCCAAAGGTCCATCCATCAGGCAATATAGGACATGCAACGTTGGCTACTTGCGTGATTCCGGGATGTTGATTCGCGAGTACGAAACTAAAACCATGACGGTGGCGAACAAAGCTGAAGTCCATAGTAAAGAACTGAAGAGACTAAGGATTCATCCACTGTACGATTAAGGCAAGAACAACCGGTCTCGCGTTTGCGTTCTTTTGTATTGATCGGAAGATCGAGACCATAATGATTGAGTTAAGTCTGAATTACCGCTACACAGTAACCGACATGGGACCAACTTCACGGTTGAACACAGTTCCGGTTAGTTCCAGACTTGAGTACTTGAGTGTTGGTGGTCCAAAAAGAAAGATTTTACCTTTCAGGCTCATCGATTCAAGCTAGCCATCTACAGATTCAATCCGCTATGATCATATATATGAGCGTCAGAGCCAAGAGACAATAATAACAATGACTTGCCAGGCTTGCCTTCTATCCTCAGATAGTACGATATGTACAAAGGCAGATATCATCGTATTCAATTATGATCACCTTCACCGTGACCCACACAAATTGAATATCACATTACCAGATGAAATTGATGAAATCTCAAATCAGAAAATAAGCGTGGGAACATAATTATCAACTCGCTATATTTTGAAATCGCGCTGTTGGCACTATTCTATTTGGCACGAATAGGCCCTCTATCTAACACTTGTGACTTGGGTAGTATGCATATGGCCTTTAGAACACTTGAATAAATGAGACTTATACTCAACCTCAACAGGGGGAAAACTGATGCGGGTGGAAATACATCGTCTCTATTCGATACCAGTACTGTACTACTCAACAAAGCTACCCATTTAGGATCGCAATTAAAGATTTCATATACCTGGACGCCAGTGTGACGCCCTATCCGGCAATGTTTTAATCCCCAACCACCAACCGGTCCAAGTTGGACAACAAAATGCCGCTAAAAAATCACCCTGGGGCACGAAGCGAACATGGATCTTCGTAAACATGCTACCGGTAATCATAAACTACTGTACATGTCGCCTGTCGCTTGCCCAGATTGAATCGAGGAATCTCCACTCGTGAACTGGTAGTGGTAATATCCACCACTCTTCATGTATTACAACCCAGCATTACAAATACCCTGTATGTTGTGCTGTCTTGTGAGTCTATATGGTGGAGCAGGGTTTCCCCTCTCTCGATGAATAGATAAGTTGTGGGAAACCTAACACAGGACTAAACATGAAATTTGTCTGATAGGTAGTGTGAAACGTGGATAAACCAGCCACATTTTCGCTTCGAACCCGAGCGAGCATCGATAGAGTATCAAGTGCGATACACCAAGCCCAATAATGGGATAGGGCGAAGATCACAAGGCGAGAGGGGTCCGGGGCAAAAATGGAGCAAAAATGGAATTCCGGTCCATGAGTACAGTCTCCGCTTGTGAAAGGCATGTGCTAGTGAATAGGCCCCATAAAATTTTTCACCTTGATTCATGATACATGATGAAGATGATTGGAGTGACTGTGTCACAAGGAAAAACATGCCCCTGAGGGAGAAAAAAAGTATCGTTTGGTAGTGCACTGTCACAGCGTGATATCAAAATTTACTTTCGCGACTAGGCTCGTGGGGTATGAGGGAGCTTTATCATCATCTGAAGATTTGTTCAAAGGGTAAGCGACATTGCTTAAAAGAGTGACCGCCCCGCAGTGGTTTCCTGGTCTACCTCTGAGGCCGTTTTAACCTGTGAACAGGTTGATAGGATGTCATCAATCAATGTCGCGGGGTATAACGAGGCCATGGCAGTGCGCTATGCTTATCGTCGGTATTCCTGCTCCTATTTCTTTGGTTTGATGCTGATCTAGTCTTAGTATCGGGCGCAGTCCTCATAACTTACGAATTTAGTGCGTGGCGCACCTTTTCCACAGGGATAGATTGAATTTTGCTGATTCACAAGCCGAACACCAGTCATCCAGTTTGGTAATGAGGTATGCATAGGTTGAACACCAGTATTTGGTACATGTCGTTGATAAGAATCAATAGGTTGAACTATTCTGGGTAAGAAACAAGATTGTTAGGTACAAAAAGATTTGACGATGATTTGATGTACGGAACACCAAGAAACAAAGATGGTCCCTCGCAAAGTGCTTATTTTTATGGGTGAGTGGGGCCGATTCTCAACCGAAAATCATCAGTTGAGTCTTGTTCTTTTGTGTAGAGCCGGTATTATGGACTTATATATAATGTGTGAGTAATTGTACCTTCAGAAGAGTACCTCGGACTAATTGCGTTTGATAGTTCGAATGCTGTAGGCAAGCATTATGAGACGCTTGTTCGTTTTCAAGTCAAACTTATCGTATCTGTAGTTTATATGCAACCCCATCCTTCCTTTGACGTAAGACTTGTTACTGTTGGGATTATAAACACCGTCTGACATTCTTTTCAGCTGTACGTTCTTTGTTGATTACCAGCCAATCAACTAATCAAAGCTTGCCATCTAAATCGTGAAGTTGTAAGTATTTCCGACCACCGATGCATGGACTGTCGTTGACTTTGTTGCAAGGCACAGACTTTTTCCATTGGCAGAATACAGGAGCATGCCTCCAAGTTATCTCCACTCACCGCAAGTGTAGCCAAATCTTAAGTAGCGCAGGCATAGCTGACAACAGGAAAATAATAGTGTTACTTCAGCTACGACTGTGGGCGATGTACGGCAATACCCGTAGGATGTTATGTTTATTGGTAACGACGCATCGATTTTGGCGATTTGTGAAATCAGTTGATGAATTCTTTCCTTAGGCATTTCTAACGATCGGAGAAGCGGTAGCAATGGGGACTGTTTTCGGTATACCAAATGAGAAGATGATCGGTAAGATGAAGACTCCGAGTGAGCTTATGGTCTACTCACGAGTTGTCAGGCACGAATGAACCCTTCGAGGGTGTATTTACGTGTGCGGATGCGGACCCGTCAGATGGATCCCATTGGGTAGTTTACTACTGGGTATCGACTCTTGTTATTGAAACAATTTTGTTGGGGCTGGCTGTACGCAAGGCATGGGAAAACCGCTCAGAGACTGGTAGTGGATTGATGCGACAGCTGACGCGAGAGTCTGTTTTGTACTTTGTAACGTGAGTCTACGTGTGTGTGGTGATTGGGTTTTCAGGTAACTAACGATAGGTAGGATTTTCTGGATATACGCGGCAAACTTGGCGATGTGGGTTGTCAACAGGGCAAGTATGGATAGTGTTTCAGGCATATACAGGCTGACGGAGGGTGTAGATTACGATAAACGAGCTGCTAACAGCATTTGGATTCGGGGTGCCGAGCATATTTGCGAACCGACTCCTGATTCAAGTGCGACTGACGCACCACCAAAGCGACATAATTTCAGAGGCAGAGAAGCTACCACCGATAATATTTAAGCGGCCTGAGAACAGTACGGAGTGGAGCAATAGCGTTGAGCTGCGTACGATGGAACCAGGGCGACCGTGACGAACTTGAGGGAAGTGGAGTGAGAGGAAAGTGGCGGTGTTTGTAGTAGCGATATTTCGTAAGAAAATAAGAGAAAAAAGGAATAAATCGCTCGTCCTCTTTGTTGGTCATGAACGACAACAACCGCGATGCCACTGAGGCTGCATTGGGTCTCCTTGGCCTCTCACCCAGCAACCTCTATCCTCCCCCTCTCATTCCTCTCAAGCGTAAACAAAGTCCCCTTCTCGTCCATTCTTCCGACGACATCAGCTGCATCTGCGGTTTCTCCTTTGATGACGGTTTTTCGATAGCCTGCGACGACTGTTCTCGTTGGTGTCATGCTGCGTGTTTTGATATTGTAGAAGGGGAGGTCCCTGAAGAATGGCGTTGTTGGGAGTGTGTGCCACGGCCAGTAGACAAGGAGCGTGCGGTCAGGCTGCAGAAGGCGAGGCTGAGGCAGGCCCAGGACCAGCCGGGTCAGGAGAGGCACAGGAGGAGATCAAGTCCTGGTGTAGAAAGAAAGCATAGAAGGCCCAGCGCTGCCATCTCCGCCCTCCCCAGTGCTGTCATATATGCTGACAACGGTGGGGCAGGTGGGGGCAACAACTCGAAACGGAAGCGACGCCCATCTCTTCATGAAGAAACGCCAACAATCGTAGACATCGACGAGCCGTGGTCTCTGTCCTATGTACATACACCACAAGACGTCGTACCTCACAAAGATACGCGAGAAAAACTCCGGCAGCAAGCTCAACACTGGCGGGGGATCACAGCGCTCGATGACCAACCATCTCGAACGGCAGTGAAACCGCTACCGTCCTCCTCATTCTCGAATCCAGCGCTTTCTTTGTTTACAAATCCGTCAGTGCTTCCCCCGTCTTACTCTGTCCACACATCGTCCCCCATCCCTTCTGAGCAACTCATCACTCCCTATACTTCGACAATCACTCCCTCCTCATCATACCTATCTGATCCCCTCAACTCGTACGCCCACCTTGGCATGCCTAAACCCTTCGTCCACTTGATTGGTCCCCCACTTGATCTCGCTCTTGATTCTCGCATCACCGGCAATAACTCCCGCTTTGTTCGCAATGGGTGTCGGCCGAATGCAGTCCTTCGCCCCTTCTTATGTCCACAACCTACTAGCTCATCAGATACGCTTTCCTTCGGTGTGTTCGCCCTACGCGATCTTAAAGCAAATGAAGAAGTGATCTTGGGTTGGGAGTGGGACGATGGTCATGTTGTTCACAGTCTCCCAGCTCTTATTGAGGGGCCCCACATGTTCCCGTGAGTTTATTACTTTACTGTCCTTTTGGTCTTCTGATTTTATGAACAAATCAGTACTTTGTCTCCCGACGACTCGCATAGTCCAGAGAAACTTCAACATATGCGCAATCAGATGTCGAATATTCTTCACGCTCTAAGTTCGACATTCACAACATGTGCCTGTGGTGCACGTGCGAAAAATTGTGCGATCACACAGATGGCCGCCTTTGTAGATGGTGAAAATGTGAATTCTGCTGGGCAGCCGGTTGATTTGGGACCACTTGTTGGTGCCCGTCGTGGTTTCAAAACGAAGGAGCGGGTACCTTTTTCGGGAGGGTTGAGTGGTGTGGAAATGTGTGGCGAGAATAGCTCCTGTAGTCGGATAGCTGTTGGAAAGCCAGCGGCGAGCACAAGCATGCCAAACGGATTCGCGCATCTTTTGTCACCTGCACCCGCATCTCCAATCCGGTCACCATCGACACAGTTGAAGGAGAAGGAAAATATGGCTACAGGGGTGGTATCCGCGCTTAATGAGCGTCCAGCTGACGGTGAGTATTCCAGTGTTCTATTAGTATCTATTCATTGCGTAAGGACCTCCAAATAGCTTCACGACAGCAGCCAACACGTATCAAGACTGCCCGTCTGGATTCTCCCGCTACCTCATATGATTTACGACCCCCAGATCCTGCCCCAATGCAAATTGACGAGATCATCGAATGTGAGGACAAGATGCCCCCGAAAATGCGCAAGAAGTGGATCCATCGTGAAGCAGAGGCGCTACGAGAATCAAGCGCGCGTAGTTCTGAGAGTCCGTCAGGGAGTGTGATTAGTCAAGGGAGTATTGGGCAGGGCATGGGTGCAGGACTCGGAATCAGGATGGAGTCAAGGATTCATTTGGACTGTTCATCGGTATGTTTTACTGTTGTATTTCAAGCCGAGCTTTTAGTAGCAAACTCTCAGCAGATGCCACCACCACCTGTCCCATCCAATCGAACGCCAGATGCATCGTCGACTACATCACCCTCATCCTCTTTTGCCCGTCTGTCACTAGTATCACCTGTTGTCTCCGGTTCATCTCAAATGCCTCTGCCGCCTATCTCTTCCAGTCTTATTTGGACGCCCCTATCACGAACGCACAGTGATGTAATAGGGCCAAGTCTCTCAGCATCCCCTCCACCACAGTCATCTGCTACCCCTCCACCGCTATCACCTACGCCCACGCCCTTTTCTTTACAAGACAAGCACGATCTATCACCAAGACCCTCTACTAATAATAAGATGGATATGGATCCACTCTCCACTGAAACAATCCCCCCAGAAGCCCATCAACCTTTACCCCAGCCAACACCAGTTTCATCGTGCGAACCAGAACTCATTCACTTGCATTTTGAAGATCACATGGAAACGACTTCTTCGTCGCCATTGAGTCCGCCACCCGTTATCATCATCAACACGGAAAGGGAAGACCAGGCTGCTGTCATTGTTCCTGAAGATGCCATGGCCATTCAATCCCCTGAGAGCTCAGAGGCCAGGGAAGTAAGGGTTATTGCAGAGCGAGTGTTGACACCGTCGTCGAGTGCTAACGCAGCGATTCCGTCATCCCCTGCTTCATTAGCTCACGAAGTGTCAAGCACAACGCACAAAGTGAAGATGACCCTGAAAGATTTTGCTTCGCGAAAAAGGAGACAGCGCGAACAAGAGGAGAAGACAAAAGTTGCGATAGGTGGCTCGCCGACTGTGGACTCATTGGTTCGGGTTGAAATTTTGAAGGAGATTGGAGTCGAGATGGATGTGACCAAGCCTACTGAGGGTGTATGTCAGGTCAACATGATAGAGGAAAGACAACAAATTCAGAGTGTAAAGACAGAGGAAAGCGAGAGATTAGGCAAGGACGATGGTGGGAACGGGATCTCTGGAGGCAAGGGGGATGCTGTGCAACATAAGGATGATATTCACGATGATACTAACCAACAAACAGGGTCGTTAAGTGGATCAGTGAGAGGGGAAGCTTTCACACCCCCTCTTGCGCAGTCTGAAGTGGATACCCGAGAAACCAAAATGGAGTTGATTGAGCCTTCGATTATGCCAGTATCCGAGTCTACCCCTCGATCAATGCCGTCCCCGAATATGAGCGACAATGCTGATACTATTCCTGCTTCACCTCGATCACTTCAAGATATTGCCACTGTTGCTGGTCCCTCAGAACGACGCAAGGTATCACAGGAGGAGGGAGAAGTCTTGAGTATACAAGATGCCTCACTTCCACCGCTTTCTAAACGGATTGAACCACTACTGCCCCTGCAGCAGCTACAAGCGCCATTGTCTCAAAGCCGCTCAACAACATACCTCGCTCGTTCCCATACACCGCCTACTCAACCCCGCTCGTTCAATGCTTCATCGCATGCTTCCTCCCCTTCACCGTCCACGAGTGGTGCAGTTGCTGGCAGTTCGCGTAGACCCTCTATTCCACCTTACCGGTCACCCTTACTCCCATCACAGTCGAATGCCTTATCAACTGGTGCTAGTTCGAACTCCAGTGGTGTTACTGCTACTAGCACGGTTGGTACTGGTGCTATTGGTACTAGTGGTAGTAGTAGTGGAAGTGGAAGCGTTGGCATCAGCACTACTCCCTCATCTGCAAGTAATCTATCCTCTTCGCGTCCACTACCCAGCGGACCAAGGGCCCTTCGGGGAGCCAATTTGCCTTCGGCAACTGGGTATAGGTCGTATTCTGGTCCACAATATATCCCTAGAGGCCCCTCTGCGGATCGTGATAGACTAGAGTGGGACAGAGACAGAGCATGGCAGAGATCGCGGGTGAGGGGTCCTGGATGGGGCCGGTGACCTGATCTATATATACACACTAGGCAAGGGAATGGATTTTGAGTTTTACAAAGGTTGTAGGTATGGTGTGGTATCATTATTCTTGTTTTCATTTTTTATCTGTCTCTCTTCCGTTCCAGTATCTTCCTATCTTTGTTATAACGCTTCTCGCTCAAACTCGATTCTCCTTCTCTCCCCACTAATCTGCCCCCTTCCCTCACCAGTTTGCTTGTGCTTCTTGATTTTTCAGGGACTCGTTTTTTTACTAAATAGTGTGTGACTACATACATCCCCATTCGTTTAGCCTCTACAATACTTTGCTCTCTCCCTCTTCTCTGCCTTCGTTCTCTATCTCTGCTCTCTCTATCACTGTCTCTGTGTTCAAGAATGACGTTTTGATTTCCTTTTTGTTTGATTATTATTACATTAAATCTGTGCTTTATGATCACCTCTGGTATGTGAGAAATGTATATTGTGATCTTTATATCAGCGTTGTATTCTCTTTGGGTTATCTCGAGCGACCGCTGAGAAACCAAGCCATATTACCATGCAGTAGTTCCTGTTACCTTGCATAAAGGCATGTGTCATACATTAGAAGTAGTAAAACATTGTCAAAATGTGGATAAAAGACTCTTTTTTTCAACGGCATACAATAGTCTCGGCGTCCTTTGTGATGAGAAACTTCCCGGGCGACCAGGGGTGCTGTCAGATTTGAGAAGAGGTGTCACGGTTAATATACTGGCTTCAGCCGCAAGCACCGTCAAAAGCCTTGATCTGTATCGAAAAAAGGCGATTATAATCACCTTCCATTGACAATGATAATCTTCGTTTTGCAATCACATTTTGGCAACATTGCCCGTCGTGCCTGTGTTCAACTTGTTTACACCCACGTCTTTTCCTATCGTATCGCGTGTCTCCCAGTCGTAGCCCTTTCCAGAGTACCAATCCTTTGGTCACCTCCCCAGCCAGAGAGGTACCGCCTATTCAGGGAATAACATGTACATGCCAGTGCTTCTGGTCGTCCTGGGCACCCGAGATCCCTTGTGATTCGTATGTGTATGGCGTTTGAGCCATTGGTTCTTGTTTTTGCCGTGAGTGTGACCGTTGTATTGAACCAAATTATCCGACATAAATGAAGCCAATTTTAAAGCGTACTCGAAACTAAAAATACCGCAAATAACACCTTTTAAACGATTGTACCTCAACAGATGATGATATGTATTGAACCTGTATCTGTTAGATAAGGGGAACGATGGAAACTCAATCATAATATAGCAGTTCCTTTGCAGCGACGAAAGATTCTAGAGAAGTTGATTGTATATCGCCTCGTTAACTTCATGCCACCTGCTGCTTCCAAGTCTCTTGTGAATTCACCGCACCATCGCTTCTGCCTATAGCAAATCATAACGATGACAAAGGTTAATGCACCTAACATCAAACAACATCGACCAAGAGACGGGCGGAGGGCTGCCGCTCCTGTGTCGCTTCGGAAACACGGGTAGGCGTTGTTTCGACGTACCTTGAGGGTGTTGTCATAGGGATAACAATTCAGGTCAACAATTCGTTAGGCCTCTCGCAGCTTCCCTTCTGTCAGTCGTGAGATGAGCCGGTGCCCAATCCACTGGTGACTGCGAGCCATGGGTGTGGCGGCTGGGTAGCGAAAGCACGATGACGAGGGGGAGATGGTGAGGAGAGTGGAATAAGCGTGACTGGTCATGGTCACGTTAGTCACTACTTCGTCACGCTTTTCGCTGCCTCAGGCTCGTGCCTCGCATCATCCATCATCCATCAACTAGTGATATCAACGTCACAGGGCAGAAAAACCCCGTCTCTCGATCTGGAGAGAATTCAATCACAGCAGTAGCAGGAGCAACTTGCTTCAAGCTCATCTTTGCATAGACTAATAAGGATACAATTGTACAACGAGGGTGGAGGTAAAGACGAATTGGCAGATGCGGTTGGAGCCTTGGAGGCGATTAGAAGGGTTAGAAGTTAGATACCTGAGATAGAGTTGACGGAGCCCACAATTGGAGACATCATAAAGCAAGAGGCTCTTGGAGATTTTTTTCTATATTTTGAGAACTTGGTGAGTGTTTAAACTGGTTTGAGTGCACTTGTAGTCTGAAATTCTCGCTCTTTTCTTCGTCGATTGAAGATCTCCGGTTCTGACGGTCTTGAACTTTGGGTGACTTAGCCATGATGGTCTTGTATTATATATCAGCGATGATATGGGACACGATCATGAAACTTGCTCCTTCCTCAGACAGACTGTGACAGCTACTGTATTCGCCTGAATACCAATCGTCCAATGGTTGTAAGTGAACATAGTGCCAATTCTTGTAAAAGTGAAATTTCTTGCCAGCCTGTGCCCCCGAAAATTGCTGGAACCGAAGGTGCATTCAACTTGAACGTGAGCGGTTGCGAACAATGAGGAATACAACTCTTGGCTCCATACTGAGGTCGCGTTATTTTCGGCGCCGAAGGCGTATAATCAGTCTGTGAACTTGAATTTGAACGGTTGCGAACAGCGAGAGTTACTATTATTGGCCATAGTGGTTGTCACCGTCTGTCTAATGAACTCAAATGGAGGAGCACATTGTAGCAGAGTATATAAGGTTCCTCTCATCGACGCTGCACCCCAGTCAATCGACTGCTTTTCACCCAAACACTCTCACACTTTAATCAAATTCAGCCGCCATCAAGCAGGTGTCTGTTCCTTTGCTTCCCCACGTATCCTCATTGATAAACATCACAAGACCATCATGGCCAAGTTATCCCGAGTCGATGTCAAGCAGACTGGGTCCGAAACCCTTGTTCTCAAGTATGGAATATATTTAATTGTTCTTGCTGTTCGTAACCACTCATATTCAAAAGTTACTTCATTGAACTGTCAGCTAGAATGTGGCGCAAATCTAGGTTTGAATTTTGTCACTGGTCACGATCGCCCACTTTCAAGTTGCACAATCAGTTGTCAACTACAATGTGGAGCAAATTTTATGTCCAATCATTTTCGCTGTCCACAACTGCTCACATTCAAATCATGAAATTAGTCTGTGAACTCCAATGTAGCACAGATTTACCTTTGATTTGAATTTTGTTACTGTTTGCAACTGCTCATTTTCTCTGACGGCTAAAATGTGAGGCACATTTTAAGTTCAATCATTTCTGCTGTCCACAACTGCTCACATTCAAATCATGAAATTAGTCTGTGAACTCAAATGTGGCGCAGATTTACCTTTGATTGAAATTTCGTTACTGTTTGTAGTCTGACAACTAAAATGTGGGGCACATTTTAGGTTTAATCATCTTCCCTGTTCACATTCAGATTGCAAGACTAGTCTGTCGAATGTGGCGCAGAATTTCTGTTATAGTTCGTGATTGTTCACATTCATATTGCAAAATTAGTGTGTGAACTCGAATGTGGCGTCATTGTTCGTGACCTTTACATTCAGATTGCAAAATTAGTCTGTGATCCTGAATGTGGCGCAGATCTAAGTTTGATTCCCCTTGTTTTTCACAACTGCTCACCTTCTAGTTGCATAACCGATTATGCAACTTGAATGTGGAGGGTTGCGAACAATGAGAAGTATTATTCTTGGTTACAGTGGCGGCCATAGCCTGGCTAACGAAGCAGCAGATTTAGTGATTATCGTGGTGTCCAAAGCACTGCAGGGTATATAAGGGGCTCTCTCATCGATGCCACACACCAGTCAATCGACTGCCCATCACTCATAAACTCTCCAACTTTAATCAAACTCATATTATCAGGCAAGTCATTGTTCCTTTTCTGACCCACATATCATGACTGATATATGATACAAGACCATCATGGCAAAGATGTCCAAAATCACCGTCACGAACACTGCGGCCAAAACCCTCCTTCTCAAGCAGGGAAGTAACCGCATTACTCTCGAAGCCGGCAAATCGAGCGCCTTGCCTTCTGCGGGTACCTACAATGTCGTTTTACAATCCAACGAGGACATTGTAATTGGGACCGTCAACTATGGAGGGGAGAATGATCTGGCGGTTGAATCGGGTGAACATTCGCCGAGTGCTGATTTCCAGGTTACGGTTGACACAGTTGCTTGAATGGGAGCCTGAGGCGAGTACAAGGGATAAGGATTCTAGTATCGTTGATGGAAATAGTATATAAAAATGAGCTCGAATGTATGAATTGCTGTGACGATGTCAAATGTTATGAGTGATGAGACTATATGCTTCAATTGATCAAGAGCCACCGAGAGACATCCGGCCAATCTGCCATATGCTGATTGGAAAGTATTATTCAGCTGCGCAGTGACAAAACACTTGCAAGTACTAACTCAGGCAGCCGATAATATTGTGGGTATACCTATCCAGAAGCACAGGAGAAAATCCAAATCTTGATTTGCATTGGCATTGGATGAATGCCGGTGGGTTACGAATCGAAAGTATATGACGCGTTTTCATAGTATCACCGCCCAGATAAACATGCTGGACAGGTGTATATTCACGATATTACCACGACTAATGAAATGGTCTGATCATGATAGATCATAATCAAAGTAGTCCTGTCATCGTATTATTTAGACATTTCACGATTGACGATCGAACATACATAAATAAGCAGATCAACTGTGAGAAGAATGGCCAGCAGGTTATTCGCAGTCTAACCCGAAACCACTTGCACACGTTTTCCCACTCCTCTTCGGCTTGGTGGAGGCTGTACGCGTCTGCTCCGCCAACCCTTGGGATAGCGCATCTTGTCTCGACACAAGGAATTCAACAAGATCACCGGACATTGTCTATCTCTGAGTATAGCTGTCAGTTCATGCATGGTCGACTAGCGTCCCGGGCCAGGATTTGGGTCTTACACTCACATTGAACTTGTTATAGAGGAACAACGTCAACATGAGACTGAAGAACTAATCATCATACGCATCCAACTTGATGGCCGATAGCACAAGCTTGTTGAGTAGCGGTTTGATGCCTGGTGGGCTTCGACTTCTTGAGAAGGTCACGTGGATCCCGGCCACATACACACCACCACACTCCTAGACCATCACAAACACCCTATTGTCACCGACCTTAGAGCCAGCACACCACAATTTGTCCCTAGTTACATGACACGGTATACAAAATATACTCAAAAAAAAAAAAAGGGAAGGTCACACAACTTCAAGTTCACCACATACGATATGCAAAATGCATTCGCTCGCCAGTCGCAAGCCCAGAACTATCAAGTCACAATAAACGGATCCGTTATATCCCTAACGTTATAACATCAAGCCTGTAATCATTAGGGAACACATTTGGAAAAGGAAGGGGACACACATGCACCTTCTTTCTCTTCCCATCCCTCATCCCCACTCCCACTACTAACCACCAGCCTGAGCGGCTTGATTCCCACAGGTGTAGAAGTCTGCTGCCTGGTCTCCCAAGTCCCCCCCCCCCAGCCTAATCTCCAGCTCATGATCTGGATCGATGGAAACGAAGGCTGGGGTGGCGGTGAGAGAGAAGATGAACAAGCTTTTACAGTGCTTTTACAGGTCGTGATGACTTAGGTTCTGTTGACGCCACAATCGCAGCACTAACGAAAGCGCCAGTACTCGTTGATATATACTCTATTAGACTTGTACCCATTACCACTGTACCATCAGCTGATGTGGGATTGTTCTTCCGTGATGTGGCTCCCAAATTCTCCCGATTATTTCATTATTTGATCCAGTATGTCCTGGCTTATCTTCGGCTGCTTGAGTTAGCGTTTGCGAGTCTTTGTCACTTTTCATAGTTTCCAGTGGAATTCTCTAGGTATCCCTCGTAACTCGCCGTCTTGAATCATAATCTCATCACCCATGACGTTCGACAAGCAGTCCATGAATTTAAGCTCCATACTACTATCTGCATCAATGCTAGAATTCCCCTCCCTTGTACTCCAGATGCCCATTCAAGCAACTGTCGCAGCCGTAACCTCAAATGTCGCATCCGCCGAATGTTGACCCGATTTTACTGCCACATCGTCATCCCCTCCATAAGTAATGGCCCCGATTTGAATTATCTCATTGAGCTCCAAAACGACATTGTAGTGACCCGTAGCAGTCAAGGTAGTCTCTTCGTTGGACTGGAGAACAATGCGGGTATTCGGTGCCTGCTTGAGAACAAGGGTTTGTGCTCCAGTGTTCTTGACTTTGGGTGTGGTTAACACTGCCATGATAGTCTTGTATTGTATATCAGTGATGATATGTGGGTCAGCAAAGGAGCAGCCACTTGCCTGATGATATGAGGTCGATTGAAATTCGAGAGTTTCTGAGTGAAAGGTAGTCAATTGACTGGTATGCGGCAATGACGAGAGGCCCCTTATATATCCTGGGATTCCATCATGAAATCTGCTTCCCTTCGACAGACTGTGACAACCACTGCAGCCAAGAATAGTACCTCTCATTGTTCACAATCGCTCATATTCAAGTTGCATAATTGGTTATGCAGCTTGTATGCGAGCGATTGTGGATAGTAAGAGAGATTAAACTTAGATCTGCGCCACATTCAAGTTCACAGACTAGTTCGAATGTGAACAGTTATGAATGACGAGGAGAAATTAATTTGAATGGGAGCAGCTGTGAACAATGAAAGGAATCAAATCTAGATCTGCGCCACTTTCAAGTTCACAAACTAGTCCTAAAACTTGGACAGCGAAAATGATCAAATACTCCACATTTTAGTTGACGAACTGATTGTGCAACTCGAATGTGAGTGGGTTACGAAACAGCAACAAGGAGTGAATTTGTTCAGTACTCGAGAACAAGGGTTTTCGATACACTGGTAATATGGGGGTTGAGCCGGGATAACTTGGCATGACGGTCTTGTAATGTTTATCAGTGATCAGTAAGAATACGTGTGTCACTGGCAGCAAAGGAACACTGTGAGCACTTGCCTGATGAGCTGAGTTTGGTTGGGGCTCGAGAGTTTTTCTGTGAAAGGTCGTCGATTGACTAGTGTGTAGCATCGATGAGAGGCCCCTTATATACCTTCCGCAATATGCGCCTTCATTAGAGTTCATTAGATCATGGACTGCCACTGGCCGTACGGCTGCCAGGCTCTTGCTGTTCACAACCGTTCACATTCAATTCAAGTTCACAGACCGATCATGCAACTTCGGCCCCGAGCGCAACGCGACCTCAGTATCCAGTATCATGGAGCTAAGAATTAACTGTTTGTACTTTTCACCGTTCATAAACCGTTCGCCCGTTCCCGTTCAACTTGACAGATCGATTCGAGTTATGCACGTTCCGTTCGAGTAACGGTGTCAAACTACTAGCAAGAAAGTTCACTTTCACAAGAATAGGCACAATGTTCAGTATACAGTCATTGGACGACTGGATTGCAGTAGTATTCGGGCGAATAAGAATGGCTGTCACTGGCAATGTCTATGGGAGCTATAGGGAAGGAGCACATTTCATGGCCCATATCATCACTGATATATAATATAATACAGAGAGCACCACGACTACTAAGTCATAAAGTTCGAGACCCTCAGAATTAGAGGTTGATGAAAAATAGAGCGAGGATTAGACTACAAGTGCACTGGCACTTACTAGTAAACCAGTTCAAGCTGCCACCAAGTTTTCCAATGTAGAGGAAATCTCTAATTTGCCATGCCTTCTGCTTCAGTGGCATGTTCCCCCAGTCGTCGGCGCTGTTAAGTCTGAAGGGGCCTCTCATCGATGCAGCACACCAGTCGTCGACTGCCTTTCACACAAAAATTCTCGAGTTTCAATAAAGTGCCCATTCCTCTGCTGACCGATACTAGTACACACTACAAGGCCATGATGGCCAAGTTATCCCGAATCCGGTGAGCCCAGAATCTTTGTTCTCAAGTACGGAACAATTTAATTTCTCTAGCCGTTCACATGTTAGATTAACAAGACTGGTGCTGAGCCAGGGCACTGGTTATGAATCACGTATATTGCACTCGAATGTTCCAAACGCACCACCACGAACCCCACTATCTCCATGCGTCTTTGTATACTCATCCTATACAGTTCATGTTAGTATATTTACGGTTACTCGCCTTTCACTCTTACGTATCCACCGTCTAGTTTGTATTCAGATATATACCTACTTGTTAGACTTTCTCGCACTTCAGCTGTTTGCCCCGAAACGCTAAATTAAACCATTTCTAACAGCACATTTAAGGTTCAATCATTTTCGCTGTCTACAACTGTTCATATTCAAGTTGCACAATTCGTTAGTCTGACAACTTGAATGTGGCGGCGCAGATTCTAGTTTGGTTCCGTCTGTCAACTAGACATTTTAAGCTTAATCACTCTCGCTGTTAACAATTGCTCACATTCAAATTACAAAATTAGTCTGTGAACTTGTATGTGGCGCAGATTAAATTAAATTAATCTGATTGCTTGCAACTGCTCACGTTCAAATTGCGAATTCAGTCTGTCAACTAAACTGTGGAGCAAATTTTAACTCCCCAGCCCTTCACAGTAAGAAGTACTATTCTTAGCCGCAATGGCAATGGCTGTCACAGTTTGTCTAGGGAAGTAGATTTCATGACTGGGTATATAAGGGACCACTCATCAATGCCGTACTCCAGTCAATCGACTGCCTTTCACTCACAAACTCTCGATCTTCAATCAAACTCATATTATCAGGCAAGTCATTCTTCCATTTCTGACCCACATATTATAACTGATATATGATACAAGACCATCATGGCAAAGATGTCCCAAATCACTGTCAAGAACACTGCGGCCAAAACCCTTGTTCTCAAGCAGGGAAGTAACCGCATTACTCTCGAAGCCGGCAAATCGAGCGCCTTGCCTTCTGCGGGTACCTACAATGTCGTTTTACAATCCAACGAGGACATTGTAATTGGGACCGTCAACTATGGAGGGGAGAATGATCTGGCGGTTGAATCGGGTGAACATTCGCCGAGTGCTGATTTCCAGGTTACGGTTGACACAGTTGCTTGAATGGGAGACTGAGGGGGTTACAGGGGAGAAAAATTCTAGTATCGTTGATGGAAATAGTATATAAAAATGAGCTCGAATGTATGAATTGCTGTGACGATGTCAAGTGTTATGAGTGATGAGACTATTGTTCAAGACTCCGCGAGCCACGAGACATCCTGGCCATTTTAACCTATTCTCGATATGTGACACACGCGACACACTCACTTGATCGGATATTACTATTCGCCCACACAAAACACTTGCCAACGCTAGCTCAAGCAGTGGATAATTCTTCAGGTGAGCCAGAACATATTGGATGGAATGATGAAATGACTGGGGGGATCGAGGAATACAGGGGGACTTGGATCCAAAACATGAACCGCACTGGCATCGGATGACGTGACGAATCAAATGTATATGACGCGTTTTCATAGCATCACGGCCCAGTCAAGTACATTGGACGGGTGTATATGCACGATACTGTCGCATCCGATGAAGTGGTGTGATGTTTGACCATTGACGATCAACATACATAAATAAGCAGTGCGTAATGGCCAGCAGATCAGTTGCGGTCTAACCTAGAAGTGCCTTTCAATGCAAGACGAAACCACAAGTAATCATAGAATAGAGCAACAAAGGGGAATGGAACCTGAAAGAAACATCACCGAAACAAAAGGGGAATAATAAGAAACATAAAACAAAAAGCGAATAAGACTAACTGAGACCATAAAACGGTGCCCTCCTCCCTTCATCCTTCGTTCTCCATAGCTTCGTTCTCCAGTTTCTGTTTCATTGCACTCACTGACACGGGCATTCAAAGTATCAGAGAGAACCAAGCACAAGCATAAATAGCACTCACCATCCCGATATATCTGACGGGACAACATCCACCCCTGGGGAAACACAGCTACAATCTTCTGGTACAATACCCTCCGCGAGCCCTTCTCACTCACTTGCATCACAGAGCACTCTAGCACACTGCCCCAAAATGAGGCCTGTGAGTAATCAATCCCAACAACACAAACTTGTCGAGAAGAGGTTTGGTGCCTGGTGGAAACTTGCCCTTTTGTGACCAGTTTTCTAGAGTAGACCATGTAATTAATAGAGGCCCAAGGATTATCACCACTCGCCCTTAGTAATTGCCCCATCGTCGAGGTTCTACTTGTCCCACTGCTGCTGCCGAAGCTCCAGTTTGTTTTTTGACTTGGATTTTTTGGCGCCCTAGTCATTCGAAGTAAGATATAAGAATGTAGGCATCGATGTGATTATATGTACAGCTACACACTTGTCTTTCAGTAGAGAGACTTCACCACTGGATACATAGAACCCTTGTTGCTTAGTCTGTGTAAACCACGTTCGCTCGTCAATTGCAAGTTCGGAATCGTCAATAAGCGGATCTGCTATATCATAATACTCAGACTCCTCGTTCCCTTTCTATCATCGAGCATATAGTCATCAGGGAACATACTCGGAAAAGGAAGGAGACACACACGCACCTTTTCTTCTTCCTATCTTCCTCGTCCCTACCCACATCCCTATTCCCATTCCTACGCCGATAATTTGATCCTCACAGGGGCAAAAGGCCGTCGCCCCCCCTCCCTAGACTGCGTATCGACCTCGTATTTTTAAGGCCAAGTATAATCTCCAGTCTGATGATCTGGATTGGTGGCTGGGGCAGCGAGGGAGAATACAAGCCGCGATAATTTGGGTTTTGTTTATGTCGAGATTGCAGCACTAGCAGAAGCACCAGTATTCGTTGATATGTAGGCTCTATTCCTGATGCTGTTCACTAGCTGATGTGGCCCGTGATGTGGCGGACGACAGAGCCCACAAATGTATTCCTGCCTCTTTGATTCGCACAATTCCAGCCTTTGGAGTTGCCGAGGGGGAAGTAGTCAAAGGTAGTGATAGAGCTGTGGGTGATACGGGAGAGTCGGCAGTTCCGCAACGCTGGAATGAGAGAGAAATAAAGGATAGTACATCAGGCCATGATTTCAACATGGGTGTGTTACCATGTAGAGTAATTGACTGAATCTTACTCTTTGTCACTCGGCCGCTTCTGGGGTTGTGCTAGCGGTGGTGGTTTGGTAGGCGAGACCGGTTGAGTGGGTCGGTCTCAACGGTCTCGGCGAACCGAACTGGCAGCACAATGGCTTGCCAATTGGATCAATCACCAAGTTTGGGTGGGAGGGTTTCAAACAACAGGAAAGGAGAGACTAAGAACTAGGTGTAGATAACCGTGACGAATAGAGAACAGAGGGAGGATATAGTGCCTGTGGTGAATGCGCGGCCACGTGACCTTCGCAAGAAGTTGAACCGCTTCGGTTCGTCCAAGTGACCTTTGGAGTTCTGGTAACACAAAAAAAATCAGCCCAAGCCGAGTCGAAAAGCCAAGCCTTCCTCTCCTACCTTCCTCACAATTGTATGGTAATTCAACATGGTCCATCAACATATCAACCCGAATGTGGCACAAATTCAGGTTTCAATTTTGTCACTGCCAGTGTTCGAAACTGATTTTACATTCAAGTTGCACAATTGGTCTGTCAATTTGGTCAATTGAACGTAGAGCAGATTTAAGTTTGATTTCCCTCGCTGTTTGTACTAACTGCTCACATTCAAATTGCCTGATTTGTCTCTCAACTAAAATGTGAAGGTTTAATCATTCTCGCTGTCCACAAATGCCCATTATTCTAGTTGCAGAGCTAGGCTGTGAACTTGAATGTGGCGCAGATCTAGATTTGGTTTCTCTCATTGTCCGCAGCTGCTCCCATTCAAATTGCAAATTTAGTCTGTCAATCTGAATGTGGCGCAGATCTAAGTTCGCTATTCGCAACCACTCACAGTGAGAAATAGTCAGTCTAATGATGCAGCAATCTTCGCGATTGTGTCCCAAGCAGGGGTATATAAGGGCCTCTCATCGACGCTGCGCACCAGTCAATCGACCGCCTTTCACTCAGAAACTCCCGAACTTCAATCAAATCTGCATCATCAGGCAAGTGACTGTTCCTTTGCTGACCCACGTATCATAACTGATATACAATACAAGACCAACATGGTTAGCATATCCAAAGTCACTGTCAAGAATACTGGAACCAAGACCCTTGTTCTCAAGTCTGAAAGTGACCGCATTATTATTGTGGGTGGCACCGAGAGCATCTTACCTTTTGTGGATACCTACGATGTCGCTTTACAATCCAACGAGGACATTATAATTGGGACCATTAAGTATGAAGTAGCAGACAGGGCTGTGGGGGTTTTACCAGGTGAAAACACGGACGAAGCGTTGTTCCAGGTTACAGTTGAGACGGTTGCTGGAGTCCAAGTCTGATGAAAGTTCAAGGGAGAAGAATTACTGTATCCTTGATGTAGGAATGGGTTCAAATGCATGGATTGCTTGTGATGATTATCCAGTCGTGACTGATGGCGCTGTGATTCAAGACTGCGAGCTACGAGAGATATCCAGCCAATCTGACCCCATCTCCATACATGACGCACGTACGCGACACACTGGCACTGACTTGATCAGAAATGATTATTTGGCTATACGAAAGTGACAAACGCTAGCTCAAGCAACCGATAATTAATCAATAACCCTTCAGGTAAGCCAGAACATATGGGATCGAATAATGAAATGACCGGGAGAATCGAGGAAGATACGAGAACTTGAACCCAAAATTGAACGCACTGGCATCGGATGAATGGGTCACGGCACGGATCGAAAGTATACGATACACAAGGTGAAGAACTGGTGAAGAGCTTGTGACGTAGAATGATTATGACCATCAAGTATAATTATTCCTTCCCGTTCATTGGTCTAGTTTGCATACTGATTGGAAAAGCGTTAAGAATGGCGCGCCCCACCCTTCCGGACTTAACAAGTTTCAATGGAAAAATCTTATACCAAGGATATTGTCAGGAATTTTAACAAAGAACTACGCTGTATCCTCCTGTAGTCTTTACTTCTTGAGATATTCTGTGAAAGATAGTAGGTGGTTGTCGCATATTAGGCCACATCTATCAGAATATCAAGTAATACTATTTGTTTCACATCTCATACTAAACTAGTAAACGGCTTCATGTGCTTCACCAACTCCTACAACCAGCCTCATATATTGGACCCAATGTTCCCTTGAGTTCAAAGCTTCGATATCAGGTATACGATTGGGGTCAAATGTAAGCCCAACGCCAGAGACTTCCTGTGCCCATTTAATCAATTCACGCTGTTCACGATTTGGAGTCTTGGAAGCAAAAGCTTTTTTGACATTATTCCAGCCACTTGGGCTACCAGAATCCTCGACAGGGCAGCAACCTGTAAGCAATAGACATGGGAACAAAGCTAAAAAGAGGTCATAATCGAAGACTACCTGTGGCACTGATAGTAACGGGGTAAGCTTCTCGGGCATATTTTCGACCTTTGAATATTAACTTGTGATTCCAATAGTCCTGAATTTGTCATCAGAATTAATAGGAAAGTGATGGATTAGTGACGCACGCCGAAATCGTAAAGATAAAATAACGGATAGACCGGACCAAGGACCGAGACCTGACCAGGCGGGACACGAACCAAATGATGCAAACAGCCAGAAGGATCGTAGATATCTTCAAGCTTGACATGGTTCTCGTACTCGACGGGACAGTGATTAGGGAGACCGAAGTCATCTTTTGTATCCGAGGAAACTATTCTTAGGAGATCATCACGAGGATCAGTGAATCTGAGAGAACCAGACAAAGTGTCACGAGATGACGGCTTGGCAAAAGTAAACTCATGTAGATGGCAATTCTGCCAGCGGGCCATGACGTATTGGATTGAAGAGTGGAGCTGGTGGAAGGTATACCATGCGGGAACATCAAAGCAGCGCGTGATAACTGGGTTGGAGCTCTCGAGCAGGATCAATTCGAAACTATATGCATTTCTGTTTCGTGAGATCATAAGCATGAGTGTCATGAGTGGCGCATATATTGCAGTGAGAGCATCACGCACTTTCCACAGAAGTGTTTATGATATGGCCACATCTAATGATATGATCACTCTTAGAACGGTCACGGTTTTACGGAATTCTCGAAAATGAGCGCTTACAGCACGCTGACATCTTTCACTGCAGTAGAGGGTAGTGTTGAATATACAACCCCGAACGTGTAATAGGGGTGAGCATACCGTTATCCTCATGCCTGTCCTTATACTCACTTACTTGTAGTTTGTATCTTACATACTTTCTACAGGTGAAATATATTCTAGTCGTCTGTCTTTACGACTGAGTTTGTATCTTACATACTTTCTACAGGTAGCCGGTGACGCGTCTTTGAATTTAGCACATCGGAAGGCACCTCGATTGTGGCAGAGCGAGATCCAGTTATCGCACATCGCAGCTGTTGCGAAATGGAGGAAAAGCCCTGTTGGCGCCTCTTAAATAAACCAGATTCAATTGAGACGCAAGTTATCCGCGTGATAAACCCACAGCCTCAGCAGTGATATAGTGTCAATGATAAGCCATATGCAAAATAAGCCCGATTCACCATTAATATTCAAATTCGAACTCTACGTTATGTCACGGTCACAGTACGGGACCAACCGAGCGGAGTTTGCCAAACTACCAAGCAAAAATACATGCATATGGTATAGTATGTGCATAAAAACTGCACAATCAAAATGGTTTCATGACCACTAGCACATTCCTGTCTCTACATCTAGCTTACCATCCCTGGATGCAGCAGATACAGCGATATCCTGGACATTTGAAGGCGTGCTGCCAATGTGAAAAGAACAGAAGGACAACCATTCTACCGCATTGAAGAAGACTGCAACTCATGATATTTACACTGGTAGAAGGGGGGATCATCATATGATGGTCTGATGATCTTGACCTAGTCAAGATTCACCATTCTTGATCATAGTTCATTTCGGTTTCATGATCAGCTATACTACAGTACTGATACTGCTACGTTCATGTGATTATTCACAGCAGGCTTGCAATTTGGTAGTTCGTTGCGTACAGTTCTGTAGTTCCTGGTACTCGAGTCTGAACGGCTTCCTACCGTCCATTCAAAACGCCGGAGCTGGTCCTTGAAATTCCCCTTGAGTTCGCATGGTAAGTGCGTTGGCGTGGTAGGTTTGGAGCTTCTGTGTGATACCGAGGTCGTAATTGAACTCGGCGTGGGATAACAAGTCTATATAAAACATCCCGTACTCCGTACTGTCTCAGCCGCCCGTGACGCGTCCAACAAGAAGAGTATTGAATCAAGAACCACCTCCGCCGAGGTACAAAACAACCCTTGTTCAGAATGGATCTGGGCAAATTTCTACATGATCCGTGTTCTCTCACTGATTCGAGATTGAATTTTACGTAGGGTTCATCACATTGGCAGGGGAAAGAGGGGGGTGGGACTAACAAATGTGACATGCTCAGCGGACGATCGTTTGACATTAGTCACGTGCCAAGACCAGGGCAACACCAGCATCGCGGACTAGTTTAGAAACCCCCAAACACCACCATCCCCTTCACCGCCCACCTCTGTGTTCCCTTCTCCCTACTATCATCTCATTTCCACCATCATGAAGGTCCGCACCAACAAGCCCCAGATGTTTAAAGATGGCTCCGTTGAGGTCGCTCCTCCAGCCCATGGAGGCGAAAGTGGCATCCGACGCTGCGGGATCACCAGTGACAAACTGGTGACTCGACCTTTTGAAGGGATTGACACGGTATTTGATATCCTAGCTTATGCTGCCCGCACACATGGCACACGAAACGCTGTCGGTTGGAGAGACATCCTCGACATCCACGAAGAAGAGAAGGAACTCAAGAAAGTTGTAGATGGCAAAGAAATCATAGAGAAGAAGAAATGGAAGTATTTCCAACTCAGTGACTACAAGTATCTATCGTATATCGAGTTCAAGGAGGCCGTTTCCGAGATTGCGAGGTCCCTTATTGACCTCGGTGTGTCTACCGATGATGTTTTCAACGTGTATGCACAGACCAGGTACGTCTCCACTGTGACGTTAGGGTGGTACGTTGTTACTCATTATACTGGTCTAGCCCCAACTGGCAACTGATGGCGCATGCCTGCGCGTCTATATCCACCACCATTGCCACCGCTTACGATACGCTTGGAGAAGAAGGGTTGACACACTCGCTAAATGAACCCAACTGTGCTGGTATCTTCACCAACGCAGAGCTCCTCCCAACTTTACTCAAGGTACTCCCTAATACACCCTCCGTCAAGTTTGTTATCTATGATGGCGAACCATCTTCCAATATTCTCTCATCCATTAAATCGGTTCGCGACTCCATTTCGGTCTATTCTATTGAAGAGCTCCGCGACCGGGGTAAAACCCTTCCTTCTGACTCGCTCTCATCTCGTCTTCCTAAACCCGAGACCATGGCTTGCATCATGTACACTTCTGGTTCAACAGGTGCACCAAAGGGTGTGTGTATCACTCACGACAACCTCATTGCCAGTGTTGGTGCTGTCTACAAACTCTTGGGACACCACCTGACCCCTGAAGATACCTTCTTGGCGTACCTGCCCCTGGCGCACGTGCTTGAATATATTGTTGAATTGATCATGATCTTCGTTGGCATTCCATCCGGATATGGACGCGTCAAGACATTGACAGATGCTAGTGTCCGTAACTGTAAAGGCGATATCAGTGCCTTCAGACCTTCCATAATGGTTGGTGTACCTGCTGTATGGGAAACGATACGCAAAGGTATTTTGAGCAAAGTAAACGCTAGCGGTGGTTTAAAGAAGAGCCTATTTAATGGTGCCTTAGCCGCTAAGAAGGCTGGCACTCCTGTTCTCAGTCATTTGGCTGATAGTGTTGTTCTGGCTGGTGTTAGAGCTGCGACTGGCGGTAGACTACGAATTGCATTGAGTGGTGGTGCGGCATTGAGCAGGGAAACTCAGGAGTTCTTGAGTGCAGCGCTTGTGACGCTCGTACAAGGTATGGTGCATGTTATCTTCATCCTATATTGTCTGAATTGGAGTCTTTTTAGGTTACGGAATGACGGAGTCTTGTGGCATGTGTGCTATTCTCCCGCCTGAGTTGATGCAGTTTGGCACTGTCGGGCTACCTGTTCCTTCTATTGAAGTCAAGCTCCTCGACGTCCCTGAAGCAGATTATTTGTCGTCGAATAATCCTCCTCAAGGAGAAGTTTGTATTCGTGGACCGTCCGTGACGAAAGGATACTATAAACGTCCGGATCTCAATGAAGACGAGACTATCTTCACGAAAGATGGTTGGTTGCGTACCGGGGATATTGGGCAGTGGAATCACGATGGCACCTTGAGTTTGATTGATCGGGTGAAGAACCTGGTCAAATTGCAATCCGGAGAGGTTTGTACATTACTAGAATGATTGATTTTCTTTTTTGAAATATTGATTATTCTTTTCTGTAGTATATTGCACTCGAGCGTCTCGAAGCTGTGTACAAGTCGTGCAACCTTGTTGGAAATATTTGCGTGCACGCTACTACTGATGCTAAGCAACCTATGGCAATCATCATTCCCCATGAGGCCCACCTACGTCATGTCCTCCAATCTTCAAATGGCAAAAACAGTGCTGCGAATACCCCTGATAATGCGTCTACGAGCAATGGTAATCACAAGGACAAGTCGCTCCCTGACTTATGCCATGATGCAACGGTGAAGAGTCTTGTCCTTAAGGAGTGCAATGCAGTTGGGAAGAAAAACGGCTTCAAGCCGATGGAATTATTGCAGGCTGTGATTCTGACCCCGGACGAATGGACGCCAGAGAGTGGGCTTGTGACGGCCGCGCAGAAGATCCAGAGAGGGAAGATTGCGAAGGCATTTGATGCCGAGATCAAGGTGCGTACTCGTCGTGTTGGGGAAAGATGACTGACAATTTACTTGCGTTCATAGGAGGTGTATAAGAACCAGTAGTAATTTTATACCACTACTTTTTGTCTATCAAAGATACATCGCAGTGCTCTCTCCTTTGTCGTTCGATGTTCTTTGACCCCCCCTCCCTCTTCTTGTGCGCTGTTTTAATGTATACTGTACATCGTCTCATTTTTGTTGTTTTTCACTTCATTTTGTGGTAGGAGATCATGTTTCTCTTGTGCTAGGACTATCTAGAAACTACGTTTCGTGATTATGGACATTGGCTGTTCCTTGTGCATCTAACGTACTCTGTCACCAGGATAGACCAGTAATACACGAATCATCAACTCATCGCAGTGAAAACGTTCCTTCTGTCCATGTCAGCAAACGGCAGCTTTCCTATTCGCCACTGATTCTTTTCGATTTTTCCAGTTTGCTCGATTATTTTTTTGGTGGTTATCCCCTTTGTCCTGGTGATGCCACGTGAGCCTAGGACTAGCAGAAGATATTGTCTAAGCTCTCGGACAGAATCAAATTATTCATGCCCAACTCCAGCCCAGTTCACGTCGCATGGCATAATC
The DNA here is from genome assembly GCA_002554575.1 of Amanita thiersii Skay4041. Lineage (NCBI taxonomy): Eukaryota > Fungi > Basidiomycota > Agaricomycetes > Agaricales > Amanitaceae > Amanita > Amanita thiersii. Next base: position 11,829 of record KZ302073.1, on the reverse strand, counting down.
CCACCGTTTCTTTACTACCATCCTCCCCTTATCGGTATATCTACCTCCGACATCAGCACTAGGCAAATGCCGACTGCCAAAGTAGTCGGCTGACCCCTTGCTTGCCAAATATGAATACAAACATATTTTTTAGAGAAAAGGAAAATGATACAACCACTAACGACATGATAATTGCAGCAACCAGAATAAGCTTATCTCTCATTTACCCTCTTGACAGCAATAATAAACAGATAAACCAAACACAAACAAAAGTGACACATCAATATTACGAAGATCAGTTTACAAAAGGTCAAAGCTACCTAATAAAGAAGCTTTCTAAGCAAGGGTCATGAATTTCGGATTTGATAGATGCCCGCAAGGGAACTCTTCTTTTAGCATACCCCTTTGCCCGTTGGCTGTCAAAAATCGAAAGACGGAGATGTACAATGACGACATCGAAACAACTCAATAATTATTGCAATCACTACTGCTCCATCATGTTGATCTGGTGTTGTCCTCATACAGTAGCTGATAGTCGAATCACAACGATATCACCCCCGTTCTTGACTTGACGTTATACGTCACTCTACCAGTGTGTGCTTCTATCGCATAGTTCTGACCCAATGTTCTAGTCAGCACAATCATGGCTCAAACAACTCATCCAGCTTTCTCTTCAACATCCCAGTTCAAGAATCTGGGGTGGGTTGTACGCCTTCATCTTTGGGGCTAGTCTGTCATCTTTAACTATCCGTATTGGGATCATTCTGACTGATAGATTGGGTGAAACACTTCTACAATAAATCAGAACTTGAGGATGACCTATCCTTTTCTATTCCTTTCAAGAATGTGTAGGCCCCTCCACAAGGTCCATGTAGATAGTACTGCGAGAGGCTCATCCCGGTCAGAAGTCAGACGCTGAGCAGGAAAGCTTCACTTACCATTTTCTCTCATATGATTATGAGATCTACATATACTTCTATCGTGATGGAAGCAGGACGAATGAAACACAGAAGTTTCAATTTGAGCCCTTGATGGCACAGAGTGTCATCGTTTTAGCCTAAACGGAAATTAAGAGCTGGTTCTTTCTTTCTCATGCCTTTCCCCCCTCTTCTGGTTCATTGTTCTAGGTTTTACTACAGTACTATGTCTAAAGTAGTAGTATTCATAGGTCACTTGCCTTCGATCGGATCGTGTGTGGGTGATCCTGTATCATGATGCATTTAGATTGGAACGTGTTACCGCCATATTCAGCTTTCGGGTCCTGCCGAGAACTAATTTGTGTGTGTAGTAGGAAGGGCTTAGTTTGTACCTATTACCGCACTATGATGTTGTAGAAACTACCTATCCTACCATGCTAACCTTCTCCGGCGAAATAATTTTATCGGAACACAAGGCCTCATCATATCATAACACTTTGCTGGGCCGTTTTGAGTACATGAACCGGTTCAGAGGACCGACAGGGACTTCGCAATATGTTGATATCGCCGGTGTGAAATACGGACGCTATCTTATCACCACTGATCCAGGGAAAGATAGGGAAGCTATTGTGATAAATGCGCAGTAGAATATATTCTGAATTTGATGGTTGATTTTCACATAAGAGTATATTCCTTATAATAGGAATCTTGTAGGGAGATCTAGAATAACGTGCGATCTATCTGCCAGGTTCTGTGAAAAGAAGAAACAGATCCTCCGAAGAATGGACAAAATGATAGAGTAGTTAACGGGTACTGGGTGGATATCCTCGCTGACGGATTAGTGACCTTGCGCAGGTCAGATCACGCTTCTGCTTGCTAGCATCTTGCTAACAATGTCACGCGTGGTTTCATATACCTGATCGACAGAAGCAGAACTCTCAATCTGTCCACCAAAAAAACAAATAAGTGCGCCGATAATCCACAAATGAGAGACTTACTTCCGCAACCTTGCTTTGATTGCTGTAGTAGTTGATAACGGGCATGGTATCACGCTCGTATGTACCTAGCATAGATATTACAGTAGAAACATTTAAGAGGAGCCAAGTACTCACGGAACCGCTTCTTGATGCTTTCTATATTGTCGTCTTCGCGCCCACTCGTCTTTGCCCGTTCTAGCAGGCGGGTTAACATGACTTCCTCTGTGGTAGAGAAATAGAGGACGAGTGAAGATACGCAAACCTATGAACTTATAGTCACATTTCAGATCATACAACAAGAAAAAGAACAACTTGTTCCTCGAAGCCCAGAGCTTGATCCATCTTTCGAGGGAAACCGTCGATGAGGAACTTTCCCCGCCCGTTGGACCACCCACTTCCCGATCGCCCTCCTTGAAGGACTTCGGACATCGCACGCTGTAATAGATTGATGGTAACTTCCATTGGTACAATTGTCCCTTCGCGTATGCAGTCTTGGATCAAACGGCCATATTGAGATCCTGGGCGGTTCTGCTCTTCGCGAAGTAGATCGCCGGCTAATATGCAGATATCAGCGAAATGAAAGGAGAAGGGCACGGTTGGCTGACCGGAGAGATGGCAAAAACCAAACTCCTCCACAAGACGAGCAGATTGGGTGCCCTTTCCTTGGTAGTGGTATTAATAGGATAAAGGTATGAAACTGATTCCGACTCCATACCCGCTCCAGGACCTCCCAAGACAAAGATTACCGTCACCTTGTCCTGATTGAATACAGGGGTCTTGATCCCATCCATTCTAACTATACGACGTAGTGGGTGAGAAGAGGGGATATAGTATCGGTCACCTTTGGGGATAAAGAGGTAGCTGAGGGCTGAGGGGTATCAGTGATAATAATGAAATAAATTATGTAAAACACTATACAATTTCCATTCTCGGACACCAACCCTTCCTCCTCAATCTCTGGCCAATGCTCAACACGTCTTGCTTACCAGCTCTCCCACCGTCTGACATCGAGCGCGCCATACAAGTCAGTACAATGCGTGCTAGCTTCCAGAAAAGACTGAGCATCCTGATTGGTCTTTAAATCTTTACATGCATTGCTCGTTTCTTGTTGTATCTCTGCATACAATAGCTTATTCAACAACCATATGCTCCACGGGCGACTGCGCTATCTCCTGATAGCTTGAAGCGGATCCAGCATGAGCTTTTTGAGATGCAAAAACGCTTCGAAGCTTGGGGACTCGTGATGCCCTTACTCGACCACCCAGATCCGAATGTGCAGTTCTTCGGCGCACATACTGCTCAAGTTAAGATTGCTAGGGACTGGTGAGGACTCATTTCCTGTTTCCATTTGCGCAAAATCGCGCATGTACCCTTCTTCTTTCTTGATCACCTGAAACATTAGCTGATGATTGATGTAATTCATAGGGAGTCCTTCCCCTCCGACAACACCGAATCACTCAGGGATTTATTGATCCAGTTAACCGCTCGCTCAGTTGCAATTGGTCGAAGCAAGTTCATTCTTCGCAAGTTATTCGTTGCCGTACGCATAGTCTCCTATTCTCTCGCCATTCGGTCGTCCTCAATTCTGAAACGCTGTCATGTTCTTGTGCTCAGCTCACCTCTCTTGCCCTCAAACTTGTCCCTGGCCGGCCCAACCGTTGGCCCGATTGGATTCTAGCTTGCGTCACCGCTTTCTCAGGTCATGGTGCTTCTACTGACCATATCCACGATTTTCTCGCCATTGTTGCAGAGGAAGTTGGTAATGCCGATCTAGTAGGATCGAGTAAGTGAGTCAACGTAATTTACAATATGTAATCGTGGTATTGAAGGTGAACAGGATGCAGATGCAGCAATCATTGAATGACGCTGTACACATGGTGGTTCAGGCTGTCAAGTCAACAATAGAACACGGTTCCCAGTCACTGCCTGAGCATGAACTTCAGTCTGCGCTCAAGTGTCTACAAGCGTGGATGAACCTGTTGCCAACAAAGTAAGATTCAAAGTCTCTTTTCAAATAAAAAGTATCTGAAGAAACCATCAAGGGAACTGACGCCTCTGATACCTCTGATGATTTCTCTATTGAATCCAGTGTCTGATGATAGTGCAGGTTTTATAGCCTCATCAGAAACGCTTCAGGAGATGATGTCAAAATCCGCTCTGGCAGACGGATCGGGAAGCAAGACACTCACTGAACCATTGCTTCTCTGGTTAGATTCGATTGGAGGTCAAGTTGTAGAGAAAACTGTCACGACAGGTGATGTGAGCCCAATTTCACATTCACTTTGCCAGCTACTGGTCGCTCTTGGGGATCATTCCACGTCATATATTGCAGCGAACATCTCTTCACCTACCCCTGTGACACCGCTATTCTCACCCCAATCGGTTCACTCGATAACGAAGACACGAGGACACCTCGCTCAGAATTTCCTAAAGTATTTGCTAGCATACACCGGTTTACCTGGATACTATGGGGTTGATGAAGAGGAAAGTGAAATGACTCTCGGTTTCTGGTACCTGCTGCAAGAAACTTTGTGGACAACAGATTACTATATTCCTGAAGATCAGAATGAACCTACGAATTCGGACAGGAATGGACCAGAACAGATAACGTTAGCTAAGGCTGTGTATATTGAGCTAGTAAAAATTCTTAGAAGGAAGGCTACATTCCCCGCCCCGGGTAGTGGTTGGACCAAAGGTATTTTCCCCGTAGTCCGATGTCGTGATGCTCACTGTGAAGGACAGACCAAATTGAAAGGTTTCAGGTGTATGTCCACGTCCCTCTCTTCTGCAAAAAGATGGATGTTAAATCATGTCCAGGTATCGGAGAGACATCGGTGACACTTTGATAAACGCGTAAGTCGAATATCTTCCGATTGCTACAGGCGCAAGAGTGACTGGGGGCAGATTTTATATCCTACGTGATGATATGCTTGGCTACTACATCGGTGACCTCACCGAACGTCTTGCTGTCGAAGAGGGACAGCGCGCATGGCAGGCGAGTATATCTCAGCAGAACTATCAAACAAACCTACAATCTAGAGCAGGAGATCGAAGCGACATTACATTGCGTCATGTCTATACAAGAAGCTATGGATATGGAGAAAATGCCGTTCATATCTCGATTGTTTGGCCCCGAAATTCTCGGTAAATTACCAACCACAGGACACTTACGGATTAGGCGGACCATGCTGAATGTTATTGGTATGCTTACCTTTCCCTACTTCAGCATTCCAAGAACTCACGTGTATAGGCACATACTCTTCTTGGTTTGCAACTCAGCCTGCTATTATACCTAATCCCAATGCTCCTAATCTTCTCCTGGCCGTCTTAAACTACATCGTCTGTGCCCTTAATGATTCTTCACTCTGCCTTCATGCAGCAAATGCATTGAGAAATCTCTGTGACTCTAACAGAAAGGCATTGGCTCCTCATATAGCTGCATTCGCTGAACTGCATGCTGGGTTGGAACAGATACCTGTGAGTTTGTATGGATATAGGATTATTCGATGCTAAATATTGCTTTTGAAGGATACTGAAAAGAGCAAGATTTTGCAGTCAATCGCCAGTATCATACAGGCACTGCCACCTGAGGAGGAGATACCACCAGTGGAGGTGAGTGAGGTTCTTTTGATTCTTTTGGTCATATGAAGAAGTGCCCTATTACAGGCTATTGTACGACCCATAGTGCACAAGCTAATTGAAGCACTGAAATCGTCATCTGCAGTATGTCAGATTTAGCACCTTGTCATAAATGCCAATCCTGACGGAAATAAGTCACCTGATGAAGCACGATCACTGGCCATTCTCCATCTTGAGGCCCTCTCAGGTATAGCAAAAGGCTTGACAAGGACGACTGAAGATGCGTTCGGCCTCGAGAGCGACCCAACAATACAAGCGGAATCTGAGAATGTTAGTAATGCACGCGAAAACCTTAAAATGATCACACTCCGAGAAGAGATCTATGGCACTCTGAGAAACATTGTAGATCTGTGGTCCACTGACGCAGGTATTAGCCATGTGGGTAAAACGATTTCCTTTCTTGTTCGGAACCCGGTTAATTACTCCGAACTCTAATTAGGCTCTCAGTGACTTGTTTAAATCTATTACGTGCTTGCCGACTGACGTCACGCTCATATCATTGCCTGCTGGACCATTACTTGAACTCGTGTGTTTCGCTGCACAGCGTCACTTAACCGCGGCATGGCTGACGCTTGCTGCGATTTTGATTTCTCAACTCAATCCCCCCTCGCTTTTGTTGAATGTTCCGAGGCGAAGGCCGAGTCCTGAGGCTCATGGAGTTGTCATGGCGGCGCTTCCTGTCCTACTCCAATGCTCACTGAACAAACTTGCACAGCCAGGGGAAATGGGAGCAGTGAGTAAACGCTTTGGTGATATATGTTTTCCAGTTGTTTTCACAGTTACAGAACCCCGACATCGTGCAAGAGTTTTTCTCGTGCATGGACAGAGTATGTTCCTTGAAGGATTGTTGTTGTTGTAATCGTAACACTGTTTTTGAAGGTGTCTCAAGACTTTACCGATGTGTTTTATTCACTTCCTCACGGGGCGTTGGATGCATTGATGCAGTGCGCTATCCAAGCACTTTCCCTGCAAGAACGATATTCACTCGTCTCAGCGTGTAATTTCCTAGTAAGATTTGTCATTTTTACGGAATTTTTAATGATACTAATTGGTTGCTAGTCCTCATTGATACATAATTCGTCTGTTCATGAGGAGTTGAAACCACATAAGCGACGGATACTACAGACTCATGGGCGTGCAATTATGCGAGCTGTCCTTGAAGGATTCGCTGGTGTAGCTCCTCGGAGCGCCATGCCCAATCTAATCGAGATGCTTGGGACACTGCTCAACAGAACAGGTGACATGGAGGGCGTAGACGGCGCAAGTACCTGGATGGCAGAAATTCTCTTCTCAGTTGAGTCAAAGACTCACAAGCATTAGACAGTTGTCTCATTGTTCTGTCTTCTCTAGGATGACTTCGTACCAAGCAAAGCTACTGCAGAAGTCAAGGATAGGTTTGTCAAAACGGTGCTGGGGTAAGCGGTGCAAAATGAGATCATGACTGGAGCTGATAGGTATGTTACATCAGCTCGCGTTCTTTGAAGCGGATTCGCGATGCAGCGCAACAGTTCACGTTGGTTGCTCGAGGATTAGAAGGGTCCAATTTCGGAATTGCCTCTGTAACGATGTGAGGAGTAGTGAAGGAGTGGATAATGTAGATTCATGTATCATGCACTGAGTTTCTCACGGTGAGGTTGGCTTGGAAGATGGCAAATGCCGAGCCAATCAGGGGAAGAATAGGGACGTTGAGGAATCTTTTTTTCTTTGGTAAGACAAGTAGTGGGTCACTCTGGCACAACAAATGGCAGGACCTCCTTGGGCTGTGTGGCAAATTTTGGGATGGAGGACCGCTAGCTGGCCTCGAATAATAGCTTTTCCATTTTATTTCTTTTTCCACCTTCTACTGCCACGTCTTTCCCCTTCCTCCGTCCTTCTCTGCCCTTTCCCTGGCCGTCTTTCCAGAGCGGAGAAAGTAGTAGTAGTCTTTCATTTGATTTTTCGAAACCTTTTGGGAGGAATTCTGTCGTAAAACATGGCATCTGACGTCGAGATGTTCGACGCCCCCTCTCAACACCGACAGCAACATCACCTCCCCTTGTCATCGTTGTCGTCGTCGTCATCACCACTGGCGCCGACGACTTTGGCTCAAATTCCTCAACCTCTGTCAACAACAATGTCTGGGCAAGCACAGCAGCCTACACCACTCCGCCGCTCGTCCCTCGCTGCTGTGCTTGACAACAGCAACAATCCACTTTCACCATTACCACTCCCTCCCCGCAGCAATCACAATAACATAAACAACAACTCGCATAACACAAACTCGAGTGGGAGCAGTACTAATACTGACTACACCAACATCAACAATCCTAGCAGCAGCACTCACAACACCTACCACCCACAACATCACATCAATTCCGCTTCCACATCCGCCTCTCCCACCTCTCCCGCCCCCGCCACCCACACCCGCCTCCGTTCCTCTCCTCGCTCACCACACTCCTCTTCTCATCTTATCACTCCACTCTCCCCTCCTCCTCGCCCTATCTCCATTCCTGTTCGCATACTCACTGATAACGATGATGATCGACATCCTCCCAATAGCGCTGGCTCATCGACGAAACAACAACAGTTCCCATCTCAGTCTCACTCCTTGTCACTTGCTCCTCCCACCTCTCAGCGTCGCGGAACTTCCGACTCTCCCGTATCTGTCTACTCGTCTCCCATACCTTCCGGGTCTTCCGTATCACCCACAGACCCGTCTCCACCACCGACTACCTCCCCCTCGCCAACCTCCTTGGCAACGCCAAAGGCTGGAAGTGGTGCAAAGAAGAGAGGCGGGAATGCATCTAGTGGCTCCAAGCCGCCTTCGTCGTCTGCCACGTCACGCAAGAACAAATCCGCATCAGGTAGTGATACAGTGGGCAATAGAACAGCAGCAGCAGCAGAAGTAGAGCCTACATCAACGAACCTTGGTGCTTCCGCCAGTACTACTGCGATATCAACATCGACAAAACCCAAGTCATCACGGCCTGCAAAAGCTCGTTCGCCTTCTCCCTCGCCGCCTCCCCAGCCCTTGCTTCCACCCATCCAGACTATCAGACTGGAGATTAGACTGGGCGGGCCAGATAATTACGAGGTGGATATCGCTTCGCGGTCTCGGGAGACGGGGCAGCGGCCTTCTACGCCTGTGAGGACAAAGCCCCCGGTGGTCAGTAGTGAGAGTGAGGATGAGGGTGTGGACGAGGAGGATGAGAAAAAGAAGAAAAAGAAGAAAAAGGTATGTGTGTTTGTTCCCCTTCCTTTTCTGAATGTGTTTCCTGATGACTATATGCTTGATGTTAGAAAAAGAATGTGACATCTGAGTATTATGATATAACGGATCCGTTTATCGACGATTCTGAGCTTGCGATTGACGAGCGAACGTGGTTTGCGCAGACCAAGCAGCAAGGGTTTTATGTGTCCAGTGGCGAGGTCGCTCTACTCAAAGACAAGTGCGTAATTCTACGTAATGTCACATCCATGCCGACATTCTTATACTTTATTTTGAATGACTAGGGCACCAAAGAAACCCAAGTCGAAAAAACAACCTGGAGCTTCCGCAGTATTAGGTGGGACAAGTAAAGCCTCGACTGCTGCGAAGACGAAGCAAGAATCAGGGGGTAAGAAAGATAGTTCTACCGCTGCTGGGGACGATCATAAAGAGCCAATGAGTATAAGCGCTTTCGTTAAGAATCCGAAAGGGGTAGATGATGATGGCGGTGGTGATAGTGGTGGTGGTGGTGGGTCGGCTGGTGGAGCCAAAGCAGAAGACGGCGAGCACGAGGGTGATACTGGCCAGAAACGGAAGAGGTATATTACGATTATGGAAGGAGGAAAGAAGAGGAAGATTGTTGATGTCGTGAGTCTCTGTTTTTTCTTTTTTTTTTGTCAAGTATGTTGGCTCAGTGGTGTGCATGTTCCAGAACTCGTTTCATCCTGAGATTCAAGCTGAGATTGAGAACCTCAAGGACGCAATCACCAAGGGTGAGTGGTTATGATGCTTGGGAAGCTGGTATTAGTTACATGGTCTACTGTAGAAAACTGGTCACAAAAGGGCAAGTTCCCACCAGGCATTAAACCGCTTCTCAACAAGCTTGCGCTACTGGCCATCAAGTTGGACGAGTATGATGATCACTTTTTCAGCCTCATGCCGACGTTGTTCCCGTATAACAAGTTCACTATGAGTGTAAGGTCCAAAAACTGTCACTGTTCGGTCATTTGTAGACTGACTGGTGTTTTCAGAAATTGATCAAACGGACTGTGTTCACTGACCATGTTCAATTCCTTGTGTCAAGACAAGAGGCGCTATTACAAGAGTTGGCAGAGCAGGCACGTACGGGCTTTGCCAAAGCCGAAGAGGAGTGGGAAAAGAGTGTGCAAGCATGGGGTAGGTTTTTTTCAATCTCTGAAGACACAGGAGTAGTTATGTCTACCCAGACAAACGGCAAGAGAAAGCACGGTTAGAGGCTGCTGCGGGTGACGCTGGTGATTCGGCTAGTGGATCCGCAGCACCGACGAGGCACCCAACAGAGGAGATGGATGTGGATGGCGAAGAAGGGAAGGTGAAGGAAGATAGGGACGGTGCAGGTGGTGCATCTGCTGCTGGCGGCCTGGGTGGCGGTGGGAAGGACTCGCATCCGCCCGCGAAGAAGTACCGGATGACAGAGTCGATGAAGGCGATCGTGTGGCAACTTGTTATGCTGAGTAACGAGTGCTGTCGGCTGGAGAATGAGAAAAAGTAAGTGATCTGTGGTCCGGCGATAGGGATTGATTGCTAAGAGGTTTCGTTTTGGGATAGTGCGCTAGAGGGTTCAGTGATGCAAGTGAGTGAGCAGGGTTCGCGGAAGGTGTTGTACCAGAAAATTGTAGCTGCGTTTCCAGAGGGGTGGATGTCGTCTGGTCAGATATCTCGGGATGGTGAGTACGCGGGTTGTTTATGCTTCTGCCTGGTTCTCTCTGACGCTTTTGGGATGCTCGTGTCAGTGAGCGCGATGAAAAAGAAACTGGAGAAGGAGGCCATGGAAAACGAAGGATGAAAGAAAGGAAGCTGGCCGTTATTTTCTCTTTGTGTTTCCTTTCCTTTTTTCTTTTTTTTTTCAGTTACAGTCTTATCCGCTTATTGTTTTTGTTTTATGTTTTTTATTATTCCCTTTTTCGTTTCTGCGATGTTTTTCGTTTCCGTAGTTTTGTCGTAGTAAAGTGCTCTATTTTATAATTACTCGTGGTTTCATTGTTGCATTGAAAGGTGCTTCCATAATTAGACTATAAATGACCTGGATTACAACTTTCTTACACTGGGAGCTGTGCTGCTTCTTTGCGAAGTCACGTGGCAGCTGACACAGTCTACACCCATGCACTGTATCTTCTGTTTTTTTTTTCTTCCCGAATATGGCTTTGTTATTATGCGCCGTGAGGCAGTAAATACAGTTGTTAGTACTAACACAAGCAGGGAAGGGGGCCCTGGGTTGGGATCCATAATATCATAAAAGCAAAAGAGAAAACCACAATGTAGAATGAAACCTATGCAAATTGCCTTGTGTTGGCAGGTTAGTCCCAGGGAGAAGTATAGAGTAACATATAGTAATGAAAGCCAGGGAGGAGGAGGGCTCTATGTAAAGCCCGCATCCTCTAATGGATGTCGGGTGGGCACTGTATCTTCTGTTCTCTATTTGCTATCTCAGGCTACACCTCACTCTTAGTCACTCCGTACATCCCTTCCTCTCATTTCTAAAAACCCACCCACCCACAACCTGGTGACTGATCCAGCTGGCAAACCATTGTGCTGCCAGTTGGGTTCACCGAGACCATTGAGACCCACTCAACTGGTCTCACACCCAAACCACCACCACCACTATTACTACCACAGGAAGTGGCCAAGTGACACAGAGCAAGATGCTTATTTGTGTCTGTTGACTCTCAATGCTCACATGTGACTCTTTAATAACGGGACTGTACTGATAGTCATGATCAGACCATTTCATTGGATGTGGCGTACATATTGGACGCCGTGATGCTCCATAAACGCGTCATATTTTTGATTTGTAACCCATTCATCCAATGCAGGTGTTGTTTTGGATTCAATTTCTCATGCAAGTTAGCCCATCACAAAAAACACTCACAGAATATAAGGTAATAAAATGACTTAAAGATGAAATAAGATAATATTTTGCTTAATTGTAATTATATGTGAATATGCAATACCTCTAAAATTATAAGTTCATATAAAGTAATGAAGCATTATTTTGGCTTAGAATCTTATTAAAGTTAAGAAGCAAATTAAAGGGCTTTGAAGGATAACAAAATTTAGAAGACAATATTCTGACATATAACATTTATTCATG